>JAKLNT010000175.1:0-17623 GCA_022814375.1 Aspergillus quadricinctus | reverse complement strand
ATATATTAAGCTTCTAGCTTAGATAATCTATCTAGATATTCTATAAGTCTAGCTATACTTTTAAGTTAATAGTATATCACAGGCTTACTAAGTAAATATAATTTAAATACTTCTTTTACTATTATTAAGCTACTACTAGTTCTAACTAGACTATCTCTATAGCTTCTCTTATTTTTATAATAATAGTATTAGCCTTCTCTCTTATAGAGTAGGCTATAGCAGTAGTAGTAGCCTTCTAATCTAGCTTTTTAACTTCTAGTAGTTTAATATTATAACTATAGTTTAAGAAGAATAGGCTAACTTCTATACTCATAATATCTTAGCCATTAATTATAAGCTATGCTATTAGTAGTAGTAACTTCTAATCTATCTATATATAATTATAGAAGTTCTATAGATAGGCCTCTAATATAATATTTATCTATTTAATCTAACTATCTATCTAGGGGTGGAATATTATTAAAAACTATTACTAAATTTATAACTACTTATAGAAGTATTCCTAGAATTTACTAATAAACTATAGGCCATAATCCAATATAATTATACTAGGGATACTATAGTATCTAATAAACTAATCTATCAAGAGCTATACCACTATCTTAGAGTCTATTTATTTATATAGCACTAAGATAACACCCTTTCTAAATCTATTACTAATAACCATTATATCCTCATAGTTATTAGAGATAGGAAGCTTTATAATAAAATTAATAGCAATCTTATACTATTTATAATCTAAAATTAGTAATAATTTTAAAAGTCCTTAATACTACTTATACTATATATAGTTAGCACTATACTTATTATAGTTCTATATAAATTATTAGATATCTGTAGACAGCTCTAGCTAATAGAAATTTTAGATAATTATTATATATAGTATATTCTTTCTAGGGTAGCTAGTTAATATAAAGTTATAGATTTCTTATAAGATTCTTATTTATAGTAGTTTAGAATCAGAGACCTATTTATACTCTTAATATAATAAATAGCTATCTAGTAATAGTAAATATTTAGTAATTAATATTTATATATATAACTTACTAGGGAAGTAGGCTGCTTCCTCTCTTAAGGCTTTTTATATCTTTTTTAAGGGAATATTATTATACTCTACTACCTTCTATTACTCTTCTAATAGCAGTAATACCCCTTCTATAGGTATTATATATAATATTATAGAGTTAGATTAATTATAATATTAATTACTACATTCCTTTAAAAAACCTTTACCTAATTTAGCTATTAATATATATACATAAAATACTTATATATATATTTAGCTAGTAATAGTCTTTAGAGGCACTAAACAGTAGTTATAAGCCTTAAGTTAGTTATCTTCTATATCCCTTAATATATCTTACTCTCTATAAGATAGAGTATTAGAATATATATCTAGCTTCCTAGATTAGTAGTACATCTTATAATTAAATCTACTTAATATATATAACTAATATATCTATTATTTATTAAGTCTGCGGACTGTCTTAAAGTATTTAAGATTATAATAATCTATAATAAGCTTAAATTAAAGTAAACTAATTAGTTCTAATTCCTATTCCTTAAGTATATTAATAATAGCTAGCAGTTCCTTATTATAGATCTTATAGTTATATTCCACTGAGATATTCTTCCTAGAGATATAAATAACTAGCCTTAGTATACTATTATTATTATATTATAATATAGTGGCCTCTATCATCTAATTTAAAGTATCTATCTCTACTACTATCTTCCTATTAGAGTTAAATTATATAAGAATTAGGGCTAAAGTAAATATCTTCTTTAGCTTCTTAAAGGCCACTGCTTACTTATCTTCCTATATAAAGGGGGTTCTCTTATATATTAGTACTATCAGTGGTTATACTATATTAGAGAAGTTCTATATAAATTACTAATAGAAGTTTATAAAACTAAGAAATAACTATATATTATATATAGAGATGGGGGCCTGCTATTCTAGTATAGCCTTTATCTTATTAGAGTCCATCCACACACCTTTACTAGCTTCTATTATAAATCTAAGGTATTTTATACTTTTTACTTTAAACTTATACTTATTAATATCTAGTTATAAACCTATACTTCTTAGATATTCTAGTACTTAGTAAATATACTATTAATACTATACTAATAATCTATTAGTAAAAATTAGTATATTATTAATATATATAGAGATAAATTTATCTAGGAAGTCCTAAAGAGTCTAGTTAATATATTACTAAAAGGTGCTTAGTATATTAGCTATTCTAAAAAAGATAACTAGCTATTTAAATAAGCTAAACTATATATAGAAAGCTATTAGCTATTTATCTCTTAGAGTAATATAAATTTTATAGAAAGTAGTAATTATATCTAGCTTAATAAACTACTTTACTTTAAAGATATACTCTAAAGTCTTATTAATTAGAAGAAGTAGATAATAATCTTTCTTTATAATTATATTTAATATATAGTAGTTAATACAGAACTATAGTCTATCTTCTAGCTTATAAATAAATAGTACTAGTGCTATAGCAGCTAAGCTACTAATATAGATAAAGCCTTTCTTTAGTAGTTCTATTAGCATCTTATATAGTACTAGAAGCTCTTCTTATAATATACTATATAATAATCTCTAGAGGGGTTTTATTATCTTCTCTTTCTTATCTTTAACTAGTTTAATTTAGTAATCTATATCTAGATAATATAGTAGTAGCTTATTAGCCTTTTTATAATTAAATACTTCTAGAAACTTATAGTAGTATACTAATAGCTTTATAGCTAGATTAGTATATTTCTTAATCTATAAGGCCTTCTTAATATCCTTAATACTAGTAGTAAAGATTTATATAGTCTTATTTTTTCTTTACTATTAGTTATAGACTATAAACCCTTATATACTAATTTACTTTATTATTAACTTTAGCTTATTCTTAATACTCTCTATAGTAAGATTATTTATAAACTATAATTATAGCCCTATTATATCTACTATTACTTTCTAGTTTATTATCTATAGGATTCCTAAGATTAAATTAGTCTTATTACCTAGCTTTAGCACTATATATATATAGACTATATATTAATAGTTCCCTCTAATATCTAGTAAAAAGTAAATAATTATTAAGATAATATTTCCTATTATACTAATATAGTTCTTAAGCTAAATTAGCTTAATCTTAATTTACTCTAGTTATAGCTTCTATATAAAGTATTTAGCTATAACTATATAAGATATATATCTAATATTAGATAGAATTCTATAATTATATTCCTTATTAATAATTCCAGATATAATGAATTCTAGAGTATTAAATTTAATAATCTATTAAAACCTTCTATAATTAGTAAGTATATCTTCTTCTTTAGGATATAGTTAATACTAGCTTTCTAGTTATATTAACTATTTAATAAGTCCTTATAAGAGTCTTTTTATAGAAGTAACTAATTTTCTAATTTACTATCTCTCTCTATAGCTATCTCTTCTACATTACTATCATCTAGCTTAGGTCTTATTACTTAGAAAGTCTATAGCTATCTTATAGTAGTATAGTTTAGTAGAGGAATAGTACTAAGATATAGATATCCTTTAATTATATAGTCTATAGCTCTGTAATATAGGTATCTATCTTTAGTTTAGTAATAAGTTTATTTAGCTTTATTAACCTACTTTATATAATAGTATTAGTAGGCTAAGGTTATAGCTATTAATTCCTAATCTATAAAGTTAGCTATATTAGGTATTGCTAGTATTAGGGGTGCTATAAAAGATATATAGCTGGTATAGCTATAGCTTATAATAGCTATATTCTTTCTATACTAGTTAGATTAGCTTACTCCCTTTATATATAGAGCTTCTACTCTACTAGCTACTTACTACACCTAATAATAGTATTCTATAAAGGTCTCTTCTTTTTTAATACTAGTTAGTACTCTCTTAATCTTATAGCTTAGGGTATTATCTAGATAGTTCTTCTTTATCTTATTAGACTAAGTATAGCCTCTAGCTTCTATTAGTAACTAGTTAAGGTCTATAAATAGATTATTAAATAGGCAGTTACTTTAGTATAGTGCTTATAGTTTTTATAAAGCTTTCTCACTATAGCCTTAATTATAGAATATAAGATTAAGCTAATTATATATACTATCTAGTATTATCTATATTATAGCTAGATTATTTTTATACTAATCTATCTATAGGGCTAGAGCAGTAGTAGTACTATCCTTAAGTCTGCTAAATATATATTATATATATCTATAGTAAGAGCTAATTATAGCTTAGTTAAATATTAGCTTTATTTATAGCTTAAAGTAGAAGATCTAATATATAGCCTTATTAATATTATTATATATCTCTATATTAAGTAATACTAGCTTTAGTCTCCTTATTCTATTATCTACTAGTATTATTATTAGAGTAGGCATTATAGACTGTAATATTAATATAGCTAGGGTAGATATAATAGCTATTATTTATCTCTCTTCTATCTAAGCTATATAAGTAGCTATAATTTCCATCTACTATACTATATATATATTTATACCTTCTAACTACTAGGCTAATTAAGTAAAGGCCTTATTTTATATATTATTCTACTATATAGCCTGCATCTACAGTGCACTAGGTTCTTCTATTATTATTATTTAAAATTTACTATTATATACTATTAAATCTATCTATTCTAGATAGCTACTTTATAACCCTATCTATTCTATCTAGTTTATCTAGTCTATCTCATCTCTACTAATATACCTATATAGTATGCTGGCTAACTATGATAATAGCTTTAGCTAGTTTAGCTATCTCTTATTAGTTCTATCTAGCTATCTAATTTATCTCTACTATCTTACTAATTCACTATTAATTCAGTTAGTTCAGCTGTGTCTTACTGATTCTGTCTAACTAGCTATAGTAAGCAATTTCTAATATCATGGGCTAGAAGCCTTAAAATCTATAACCTAGATTTGGACAGTAAGAAATCACTAAGGAATCTAACTAGATCGCAGCGGTCAAACATAATAAGGAGTGTGTGAATGGTAACCACTTAGTAAGCTCGAGCACTCAGCGGGCCCTGCCCACTACATTAATAGTAGTAACTTCTAATCTATCTATATATAATTACAGAAGTTCTATAGATAGGCCTCTAATATAGTATTTATCTATTTAATCTAACTATTTATCTAGGGGTGGAATGCTGTTAAGAGCTATTACTAGATTTATAACTACTTATAGAAGTATTCCTAGAACTTACTAATAAACTATAGGCTATAATCTGATGTGATTATACTAAGGATGCTATAATATCTAATAAACTAATTTATTAAGAGCTATGCTACTATCTTAGAGTCTATTTATTTATATAGCACTAAGATAATGCCCTTTCTAAGCCTATTACTAATAACTATTATATCCTTATAGCTGTTGAAGGTGGGAAGCTTTATAATGAAATTAATAGTAATCTTATGCTATTTATAATTTAGAATTAATAATAGCTTTAAAAGTCCCTAATACTACTTATACTATATATAGTTAGCACTGCACTTATTATAGTTCTATATAAATTATTAGATATCTATAGATAGCTCTAGCTAATAGAAATTTTAGGTAATTATTATATATAATATGTTCTTCCTAGGGTGGCTAGTTAATATAGAGTTATAGGTTTCTTATAAGATTCTTATTTATAGTAGTTTAGAATTAGGGATCTATTTATACCCTTAATATAATAAGTAGCTATCTAGTGATAGTGAATATTTAGTAATTAATACTTATATATATAACTTACTAGGGAAGTAGGCTGCTTCCTTCCTTAAGGCCTTTTATATCTTTTCTAAGAAGATATTATTATACTCTACTACCTTCTATTACTCTTCTAATAATAATAGCACCCCTTCTATAGGCATTATATATAATATTATAGGGTTAGATTAATTATAATATTAATTACTATATTCCTTTAGGGAGCCTTTATCTAATTTAGCTATTAATATATATATATAAAATACTTATATATATATTTAGTTAGTAATAGTCTTTAGGGGCACTAAGTAGTGGTTATAAGCTTTAAGTTAGTTATCTTCTATATCCCTTAGCATATCTTACTCTCTGTGAGATAGGGTATTAGGATATATATCTAGCTTCCTAGATTAGTAGTATATCTTATAATTAAATCTACTTAGTATATATAACTAATATATCTATTATTTATTAAGTCTGTGGACTATCTTGAAATATTTAAGGTTATAATAATCTATAATAAGCTTAAATTAGGGTAAATTAATTAGTTCTAATTCCTATTTCTTAAGTATATTAATAATAGCTAATAGTTTCTTATTATAGATCTTATAGTTGTATTCTATTAGAATATTTTTTCTAGAGATATAGATAACTAGCCTTAGTATACTATTATTATTATATTATAATATAATAGCTCTTATTATCTAGTTTAAAGTATCTATCTCTACTACTATCTTTCTATTAGGGTTAAATTATATAAGAATTAGGGCTAAAGTAAATATCTTTTTTAGCTTCTTAAAGGCTGCTGCTTGCTTATCTTCCTATATAAAGAGGGTTTCTTTATATATTAGTGCTATTAGTGGTTATACTATATTAGAGAAGTTCTATATAAATTACTAATAGAAGTTTATAAAACTAAGGAATAACTATATACTATATATAGAGGTGGGGGCCTATTATTCTAGTATAGCCTTTACCTTATTAGGGTTTATCTATATATCTTTATCAGCTTCTATTATAAATCTGAGATATTTTATACTTTTTATTTTAAACTTATATTTATTAATATCTAGTTATAAACCTATGCTTCTTAGATATTCTAATATCTAGTAAATATATTATTAGTACTGCACTAATAATCTATTAGTAAAAATTAATATATTATTAATATATATAAAGGTAAATTCATCTAGGAAGTCCTAAAGGGTCTAGTTAATATACTACTAGAAAGTACTTAGTATATTAGCTATTTTAAAAGAGGTAACTAGCTATTTAAATAGGCTAAATTATATATAGAAAGCTATTAGCTATTTATCTTCTAAAGTAATATAAATTTTATAGAAAGTAGTAATTATATCTAGCTTAATAAACTACTTTACTTTAGAGATATACTTTAAGGTCTTATTAATTAAAGAGAGTAGGTAATAGTCTTTTTTTATAATTATATTTAGTATATAGTAGTTAATATAGAACTATAGCCTATCTTTTAGCTTATAAATAAATAGTACTAATACTGCAGCAGCTAAGTTACTAATATAAATAAAGCCTTTCTCTAGTAGTTCTATTAGCATCTTATATAGTATTAGAAGCTCTTCTTATAATATACTATATAATAGTCCCTAGAGGGGTTCTATTATCTTTTTTTTCTTATCTTTAACTAGCTTAATCTAGTAATCTATATCTAGATAATATAGTAGTAGTTTATTAGCCTTCTTATAATTAAATACTTCTAAAAACTTATAGTAGTGTGCTAGCAGCTTTATAACTAGATTAATATATTTTTTAATCTATAAGGCCTTCTTAATATCCTTAATACTAGTAGTAAAGATTTATATAGTCTTATCTTTTCTTTACTATTAGTTATAGACTATAAACTCTTATATACTAATCTACTTTACTATTAACTTTAGCTTATTCTTAATACTCTCTATAGTGAGGCCATCTATAAACTATAGTTATAGCCCTATTATATCTACTATTATTTTCTAATCTACTATCTATAGGATTTCTAAGATTAAATTAGTCTTATTACCTAGCTTTAATACTATATATATATAGACTATATACTAATAGTTCTCTCTAATATCTAGTAAGAAGTAAATAATTATTAAGATAATACTTCTTATTATACTAATATAATTCTTAAGCTAAATTAGCTTAATCTTAATCTACTTTAGTTATAGCTTCTATATAAAGTATTTAGCTATAACTATGTAAGATATATATCTAGTATTAGATAAAATTCTATAATTATATTCCTTATTAATAATTCTAGATATAATAAATTCTAAGATATTAAATCTAATAGCTTATTAAAACCTTCTATAATTAGTAAGTATATCTTCTTCTTTAGGATATAGTTAATACTAGCTTTCTAGTTATATTAACTATTTAATAGGCCCCTATAAGAGTCTTTTTATAGAAATAACTAGTTTTTTAATTTACTATCTCTCTCTATAGCTATCTCTTCTATATTATTATTATCTAGCTTAGGTCCCACTACTTAAGAAGTCTATAACTATTTTATAGTAGTATAGTTTAGTAAGGGAATAATATTAAGATATAGGCATCCCTTAATTATATAGTCTATAGCTCTATAATATAGATATCTATCTTTAGTTTAGTAATAAGTTTATTTAGCTTTATTAATCTACTTTATATAATAGTGTTAGTAAGCTAAGGTTATAGCTATTAGTTCCTAATTTATAGAGTTAGCTATATTAGGTGTTGCTAGTATTAGAGATGCTATAAAAGATATATAGTTAGTATAGCTATAGCTTATAGTGGCTATACCCCTTCTATACTAGTTAGATTAGCTTACTCCCTTTATATATAGGGCTTCTACTCTACTAGCTACTTGCTATATTTAGTAATAATATTCTATAAAGATCTCTTCCTTCTTAATACTAGTCAGTACTTCCTTAATTTTATAGCTTAAAATATTATCTAGATAGTTCTTCTTTATCTTATTAGATTAAGTATAGCCTCTAGCTTCTATTAGTAACTAGTTAAGGTCTATAAGCAGGTTATTAAATAGGTAGTTATTTTAATATAGTGCTTATAGTTCTTATAAAGCTTTCTTACTATGGCTCTAATTATAGAATATAAGATTAAGCTAATTATATATACTATCTAGTATTATCTATATTATGGCTAGGTTATTCTTATACTAGTTTATCTATAGGGCTAGAGCAGTGGTGGTGCTACTCTTAAATCTACTAAATATATATTATATACACCTATAGTAAGAGCTAATTATAGCTTAGTTAAGTATTAGCTTTATTTATAGCTTAGAGTAGAAGATTTAATATATAGCCTTATTAATACTATTATATATCTCTATATTAGGTAATACTAGCTTTAGTCTTCTTATTCTATTATCTACTAGTATCATTATTAGAGTAGGCACTATAGGCTATAATATTAGTATAGCTAAGGTAAGTATAGTAGCTATTATTTATCTCTCTTTTATCTAAATTATATAAATAGCTATAATTTCTATCTACTATACTATATATATATTTATACCTTCTAACTACTAGGCTAATTAAGTAAAGGCCTTATTCTATATATTATTCTACTATATAGCTTATATCTATAATATACTAGGTTCTTCTATTATTATTATTTAAAATTTACTATTATATACTATTAAATCTATCTATTTTAGATAGCTGCTTTATAATCTTATTTATTCTATTTAGTTTATCTAGTCTATCTTATCTCTACTAATATACCTATATAGTATGCTAGCTAACTATAATAATAGCTTTAACTAGTTTAGCTATCTCTTACTAGTTCTATCTAGCTATTTAGTTTATCTCTACTATCTTACTAGTTTATTATTAATTTAGTTAGTTTAGCTATGTCTTGCTAATTCTATCTAACTAACTATAATAAATAATTTCTAATATTATAGGCTAGAAGCCTTGAAATCTATAATCTAGATTTAGATAATAAGAAATTACTAAGGAATCTAACTAGATTACAGTAGTTGAATATAATAAAGAGTGTATAAATAATAACTAAGATTATATAATTATTACTACCCTAGCTAGGGCTTTATGATTTCAGCTAGGGCTGAAGGAAGATTGTGAGTGCTTAGTAAGCTCAAGCACTCAGCAGGCCCTGCCTGCTACATACCTATTAGCAAAGAATCATCCCCATAACTGCTGATGGGATCATAAAGATATTAATTAATATAATTACTATATTAAGGCACTATATAAGGTCTATAATTACTATACTACTATTTTTTATAATAGAATAAGGATATATTATACTCTAAATAGTATTTCTAAACTTAATTAAATTATTATTAGTATATATAAGAATAAATTTTAAATATCTATCTAGCTTAATAATATCTTAAATAAAATTAATAATTATTTATAAAAAGATATATTATATAAATCTAATTTAAGTTAGATTTATTAATTAATACTAGCCTTTATACTCTGCTTAATAAATATACTTAAGTATTAAAAATAATATAAGAAATATTTTCTTATTCTAATATTAATAGCTTAAGATTTCCTAGCTATATCTATTAGTAGTATTAAGATTAAGTAATTATTTAATATATCTTAAGATATTTATTATTATTAATAAGATTATCTTCTCCTAAATATTATTTAGACTATTATAATCTAGATATATATTAAGAATTTTAAACTTTAGTAAGAATATATATATATTTAAGAAGATAATAATAAAAAAGATATAAAAGAAGATAATAATAATAATAAATTTTCTAATATACTATACTATATTAGTAGTAATAATAAAGATAATAATAATATTATAGAGGATAATCTAGCAGATCTTATAGAAGATAATCTTTAAGAAAATTATCTTTTATTATTATTAATATTATTTTAGATAACCTCCTATTAGCCTTTAGTTTTATATTAATTAACTTAATATTAGTATAAAAAAGATAAATATATCTAAATACTTAAAGATAGAGATATTAATTAGTATAATAATATAATCTTTATTTTTTAATTTATTTAATTATATCTTATATTATTATAACTAAAAATCTAATTTAAATTAGATTCTAATAGTATAGTATATATAATAATCTTTTTAATTCTTTTAGTATATAATATATAATTAAATCTATATTATAATAATATAGGTTTTAGGCTTTATATAATTAGAACCTAGCCTAGTCTAATCTAATCTATTTTTTAATCTAAAATCTATATAGATTCTAATTCCTAGAATCTAACTAGCCTATAGATTAGCTATGCTTAACCCTAATCTAGCCTAAAGTGGGTTTGGGCTGGGTTGGGTTCAGGTTTCTGGGTTGGGTTTAACAACACTAATATAGATACTAGTATACTTTATCTAGGATATAATCTTAAAGATATATTATATAGTCTCTATTTAATCTTATTATAGTTAGAATTAACTCTATCAATAGTCAATACTATAGTATTATCTGGTCCCATATATTATCTAGAATAGGAGAGGGAGAATAGTTATATATAGAAGGTAATATATTATTAGATATATTAGTATATAAATATATATATTAAGCTATATCTAACTATAAGATTTAGTCTACTAGAACTATAGTAAAGTACTATTAGCTTTACTTCTAATTAAATAATATCTAGAGATATATTTAATTATTAGGCACTGCAAGCCTGTATGTAGCGAAGTGCAGTGGTCATATGGGTAGCATGTGACCCATAGAGATATTATTGTCTACTAAGGTGTGAGATGCTTATATCTTAGTAACTAGTTCTATTCTAAAGGCATTGCTACTACCATATTATCTATTATTAATTAAGAGTATTCTATAAGTGCTCTCATAGTTCTAATTACTCTATCTAATTAAGATAACCCAGTAGGAGCACTCTTACATATTTTTTACTAAGTAAGATGGTTTTAACTAGGAATACCCCTAATCTAGGGCAACTATAATCTAATAATATAAATATATCTATAGACTAGCAGAGGGGCAAGACCCTAGATACTCCTAATTATAGTGAAATCACTATATAGGGATCCCCTTAATTTTTTAGAGATAATTATCTAGCTATACAGAGATGGATTGCTGAACTAGAGTAGATTAAATATAATAATAAGTTACTTAAGAAACTTAGTGAGACTATTATATACTTATAGTAAGCTTAGGATATATAAAGCTAGATTACTACCCTATCTATATAGATAGTGTAAGATAACCCTAAATAGAATATATAGGATGAACTAACACTGCTAAGGGCTAGAATATAGATAATACTTAGGCCTAAGTCAGCGCCACCTATAACCTACATAGTAGATAAAGATATTGAAATAACTGCCTATAATAATAACCTATAAAAAGATTTATTAGATATAGATACTAAAACTATACTAAAGGTCTTATTTACTATAGGCTTTTAATTTAAAACTATATATAATTATACTAAATTTATTAATAGTATAATAGTATACTTTAAGCAGTATCCTTAGTACTATACTAAGAGCTACTAAAAGGTTAAAGCAGCAGTCCTACTGCTTACTAATAAGATATTTAGCTAGTAGATAAGATACTATAAATTATTATCTATAAAGTAGATATAAGAGTAGTTTATCTAGTTCCTGCTAAAGTAAGTCAATGATCTAAAAACCTTAGTATATAATACTATACAGAAATATATAGAGGTAAAGTAATTTAAGTTATAGATAGTAGCTGATTTTATAGTATATCTAAAGTAATAGGAATTCTAGCTTACTATTAGCTACTCTAATAAGTAGAAGAAGGCCTAACTCTAGTTAAAGTTATATAGTAGTCTCTAAACTAAGATCCTATAATATTAAATAGTAGAGGACCTCTTGTACAGTAGCTATATTAATAAGGTTATATTAATTAAGAACTAAATAACTAAATATAAGGATAGCTTATTAAAGAGAGTAGATATATCTAGCTATAGAGGCTATTAAGGATGGGATAGGGGCTTAGGTAAGAAGTATAGCTTCTATAACTAAAAGAAGTATAGCTCTAGGGATAATAGAGGCTCTATTAAATATTATAACTATAATAATAAAGGCCATATTAAAGCACATTGCCTGAAGTGCACTAAGAGTAATATAGAATTAAAAAACTAGATAATCTAGTAATGTGCACAGCAGCAGCACTAGGCTTAAGTAAGAGAACTATAAATACTATATCCCTAATATTAGATATAAAAGTAGCTACAGATAAATCTACTAGTAATATAGCTAGGAAGGACATTAATTTACTCCTAGATATTAGTATATAGAGGAACTTTATTAGCTAGTACTAGGTAAAAAAGAACCTGCTACTATAAGTAATAGGAACACCTTACTAGATTAAAGCTATTAATAGCTGGAAGGTGATATTATATAGGAGGTATCACCTCTATATTACTGCTATAGATATATAGGGAATATCCTAGAGTATTAAGATAGAATTCCACACAGTGGATATACTTAGACATAATTTTATTTTGAGATAGCTATAACTAGTAGTAATAAATCTAATAATTAATTTCATATAATATATATGGGAATATTAGGCTGATGAAGATCTAGTTAATATCTCTGAGGTGGAGATTATACTACTAGAGAAGTTTATAAAAGATATTCTTGCTGGTAATGCTATGTTTATTATCTATCTAAAGGAGATATTAGATGGAGAGGTACTCTCCTTCTTTATATTAGTAGTTAGAGAACTAGTACTTCTAGAATAGTACTAGGAATTTACAGATATCTTCTTAGATAAAGAAGTAAATATGCTTGCACTAAATACAGAGTATGACTATGCTATTAATCTAAAACTAGGGAAGCAGCTACTATTTAGGCTAATATATAATCTATCTATAATAGAACTATAAGTCTTAAAGAAATATATTAAGGATGCACTGGAAAAGAGATAGATAAGATAATCTAAGAGCCCTATAGGAGCACTGATCCTCTTTATACTAAAGAAAGATAGTGGCCTATAATTATACATTAACTATCAGGGCCTAAATACTGTTATAATTAAGAACTACTACTTCTTACCTCTAATTAGTAAGATACTAGATAGACTATTAGGAGTAAAGATCTTTATATAGCTAGATCTATGTAATGTATATTATTAGATTAGAATTAAATCTAGTAATAAATAGAAAACTATATTTAAGACATGGTATAGGCACTATAAATACTAGATAATACTATTTAGACTAGTAAATATACTAGCTACTTTTTAAGCATATATTAACAGTGCACTAAGTAATCTATTTAATATTTACTATATTATTTACCTAGATAATATATTAATCTACTCTTAGAATAAGGAGGAGTATAAAAGATATATCTAAGTAGTGCTATATTAACTATAGAGAGTAAAGCTATATATAAAGCTTAGTAAGTGTGTATTCTATATAGAAGAAGTAGATTTCCTTAGCTTTATTATTAGAATCTACAGAGTGCATATAGAGCTAAAGTAAATCTAGACTATTATAGAATAGCTAGTACCGCGCAGTGTAAGAGAGATATAAGTATTCTTAGGATTTATAAACTTCTACTATTAATTTATTAAGAAGTACTCAAAGATTACTATACCCCTATCTAAATTAATAAAGAAAGATAATAAAACTGCATAATTTATATTAATATATAAGGTATTAAAAATATTTAAAGAGCTAAAGTAATGCTTTATAACTATACTAATACTATAATATTTTAACTTTAAACTATAGATTTATCTACAGATAGATGCATTAAAATAGATAATAGCTAGAGTACTTACCCAGCTATTTAGAGTAGAATAGCATCTAATAGTATTTTAGTTAAGAAAGCTTATTATAGCAGAAAGAAACTACTAAATATATAATTCTAAGCTGTTTATAATTATAGAGTGCTTTAAATAATGAAGGCACTACTTAGAAGGGAGTAAGTTCTCTATTCTAGTACTATCTAACCATACTAATTTATGCTACTTTATAATAATGAAGAAGCTAAATCTATATTAGATAAGATGGGCAGAATACCTATCTATATTTAATTTCTTAATCAAACACTGCCTAGGGATTAGTAATCCCACTAATATGCCTAGTCATTGCCTAAACTACACTAATAAAACTGAAATTAATGATGCAGATCTACTATAGCTACTAATACTATAAAATAAGCTATATATAGAGCTATTATAACTAGACAATCACCTCCTGCAAAATAAAATAAGAGTGTGTATAGCATAGCTTAGAGGGGTATAAGAGATAACTTAAGAGCATCTCATGGATATCTAAATAAAAGCTACTACCCATGGACAGAATGCACTAATAGATAAGAGGGATATAGCTAGTAATATAGGAATCTTAGACCTTCTGGTGCTATAGAGTAATGTGTGTAAGGTGCTTACCTTTGATATAGCTTATACTATAGATATCCTAGTGGCTATAGTAGATCTGCTATGTATGGTTTAAGATATTAATATATTTATATAATAGAAACTACTAGATATAGCTGCAGAGGACGCAGATAAGCTGAGTCTCTTATAATAGAAGGTTATAGATGGACTTCTTTAATATAGAAACTATATTTATATACTAAAATCTATAGCACTATGCATAGAAGTTATAAAGATAAATTATAATAATCTATAGGGGGGTTATCACTAATATAGATATATTTTGGAAAATATTAAACACAGATACTTTTAGTATAAGTTAGTATAAGATATTAAGAGGTATATAGAAAAGTATAATATCTGCTAAAGAATTATAGTATACTAGTATAAGTCTTATAGTAAGCTAGAGCTATTACCTACTCTTATAAAACTAGTGCAGTGGATGAGTATAGACTTTATTATAGGCCTTCTATCATTAAGCTAGTAGGGGAAGGTATATAATATAGTACTAGTAGTTATTAACTTATTTACTAAGTACTTACTATATATCTCTATAAGAAAAGACATTGATGCAATGTAGCTAGCAGAGATATTTTATAATAAGATTATACTACTATTTAGTATGCTAATAAACCTTATATTAGATAGAGGTAGCTTATTTACTAATATATTCTAGTCTACTCTCTACTACTATCTTAGAGTATATAGAAGGCTGTTAATAGCTTTTCATCTATAGACTAATAGATAGACTAAGTATATAAACCAGATGCTAGAGTACTATCTATAAGCATATATTAGTTAGATATAAGATAACTAGGCTAGATAATTACTAATAGTGTAGTTTATCTATAATAATATAATATATAGTATACTAGATATATCTCTATAAAATATATTTATAGGCTTTAAATCTAGCCTGCAGATTAATGTGCTAATTCTAGAGAATGATAAGAATATACTAAAGATAATAGCCTTAGTAGCAGTTAATAGAGCAGTAGAACTAAATAAGAACTATATAAAGCTTAGTATAATATTTATAAGATCTAAGGAGTAGATAAAGAAGTAGTATAATAGGAAGTATATAAAGATATCACTAAATATTAGGGAATATATTATGCTATAAGTAAAGAATATAACTATCCCTAGGCTAAACTAGAAGCTGGTGAGCAGAATGCTTAGACTATTTAAAATTATAAAGAAATAGGGAAAATAAGTATACAAACTATACTTACTAGACTTATAGGGAAGAATATATAATATCTTCTATATATTACTGCTTAAACTATATAAGGGGAATGCTGAGTAAGCACCTCACCTAGGACTTATAATTATTAAAGGTAATAAAGAATAGGAGATCAATGCCATCCTAAAATACTAAAAAGTATATAATAAGGACTAATATCTAGTCTAATAACATAGATAGAAAGATAAATATAATACTTAGGAGCTACTTAAGTATATTAAGGATACTAAAGCCTATAAGTAGTTTATAAAGTCTATAGAGTAGGAAGCCTAGTTAGATAAGATAACTAGTTATATTAGATCTAAAGGCTGTGCTACAGCACCTACTCTAAATAAAAAAGAAAATATAGGTCTATACCTAAAGGCAGACTAAAAACCTAGACTATAGAAGAACTACATAAATATCCTATACACTAGAGTAAGGGGGGTAGGAATAATAACTACTAAGATAGGAGTAATAATAACTATAGAGGCAGGTATAGGGGCTAGTATAGTAGAAGCAGGTGTAGGGGCTAATATAGCAGGGGCACCTTTAGATAATAGGCTACTAACTATCTTAACTACCTTTTTAAAGGCCTTTATAGCATTAGTTAAGGCCTTATAGATAAGTCCTATAATATAGGGGTGGGTAATATAAAGATAAGTAATCTTAGTAGTAACTAGGGTGCAAGTAGCAGGCAGTATAGTAATAAGAAACTTTAAAGAGAGTAATATTAGTAAATATATTAAGAAAAAAGTCTGAAAATATAATTATATTAAGGAAAGTATATAAAAAATAAATAAATATATACTATAGCAGCTTTAATAAAGCTTATAATATTAGAAGTACTTACCAGCTGCTCTAATATAACTAGAGCAGCTAGAGAGCTCACTGATATTATATAATACTAATTAGAGATATTAGTAGTATTACTACTTAGTAGATAGTAGAAGGGTTATCCTAGAGGGGATAGCAAGTATAATAGGAGGGGGAGTAGAAGATAGGGTAAGTAGATTAGTAGATAGAGCAGTGGCTAGGGTACTACCCCCCCTTCTATAACTATAACTAGTATAGCTATGTCTAGGGGGACAGCCCTAATGACTATAGGGGTGACTATAAGTAATAAAGGTAGTAGTGGTAATATTAATAAAGGTGGAGGCAGAGGTAGTAGTATTATAAGTAGTATCTTAGCTATAGCAGACACAGCCACTGTGGCTATAATAAATATAATATCTAGAAACTATAATTCTATATATAAAGGTTAGCACTTATCTAAATTCTAGTAGATATAGTAAAAGAATTAATATATTTATAAGCTAATATA
>JAKLNT010000174.1:0-17735 GCA_022814375.1 Aspergillus quadricinctus | reverse complement strand
TATTTTTAATAATAGTACTATTATTAGAATCCTCTTTCTAAGCTCTATTAAATAGTGTAGGTCTTATTAAGATTAGCTATAGTTATATGATTGTCCTGAACCTGTTACTCCCTATATAGACTTTATCTACTTTATCTACTTTATCTACTTTATTTATTTTATTTATTTTATTTACTTTATCTACTTTATCTACTTTATTTACTTTATCTACTTTATATACTTTATATACTATATACTTTTATATACTAGTGTGACTGTGTGATATATCTCTTATAATAATACTAGTTATTATATATATATATATACTTTATATTTTATATATCTAGAATATAAATATATATATTCCCTTTTATATATCTATTTATAATTCTTAATTTCCTGGCATAACTACTATAACTAATAAAATAATATAAATAACTAACTATATCTCTTCTACTTAGGATAGGCCTGTCCTAAAAACTAGATTATCTAGGCCTTATTATAGATATTAACCTCTATCCCTTATAACTAATACTATTAAATAAGCTTAACCTAGCTCTGCTATAGTCTAAATAATATTATTACTATTATAGGAATTAAAATCCTCTAATACTAATATAGCTAGCTGTCTTGCTATCTAAAATATATTATCTAGAGCATACTATATATATAATATATAATATATAGGGTGTAATGTATCTAGTATTAGATATAGATTATCTATACCTATGTAACCTGGCTCTATAACTTATAATATAAATATAAATTATATCTATAATTATATCCCTATATATAGTATATATAATATTAGTCCTACCACTATATATATTATGCCTATGCTATCTCTTTATCTAAACCCTACTAGATTTAATAGTGCTACTACTAGATATCTATAGCTATCTAATAATGGCTCTAGGCCTACTAGGCCTACTATATAGCTATAGGAATAGCTTAGCTACTAACTAATTTAGTAGATAGGGATAGACTAATAGTTATCTTTTATATATTTTATAGTATATCCCTTGTAGCCCTTAGTATCTTATACTATATAGATATAGGAATAGCAGCTTGGCTAATAAATAATTTAATAGATAAGGATAAACTAATAATTACCTTCTATAATGCCTTATATAATCTCTTTATTAACCTTTTATCTACTACTTTACTAAATGCCTCTCTTAATAATATATTACCTACTATACTATCTACTATATCTATTCTTATCCTAGATAGTAATAATCTATTATAATTTAGTATTAGGTCATCCACTACCTCTTATACTTCCTAATTAGGATTATATCTATTATATATCTACTTAGCTCTATCCTAATCCTGGTAATATTAATACTAATATCTATCTACTACCCTATCTAAATACTAATCTAATACTACCCAGTGACATCTAACCCCTTCCACTATTCTTATATACTCTATAACTTGCTCCTAATCCTTTATAGATACCCCCTTTATCTATAGTACTAGTGTATCCTATCTAGCTAGTTAAATAATAATTACCTTGCTTTACTAGCTATTCTATCTTATTTAACTACTTTCTTATATATAATCTAATAATATCTATAGTATGCTGATGTGGATGATGCTATAGATATTAGAGATATTAACCCTTATTCCTAATATACTTATAGTGATAATTACTAGACTATCTCCTCTAAATTAGACTAATACACTAGCCTTATCTAACTAATCACTATAATATATCTTATATCTAAATATCTATACTATAGTAGTCATCTGCCTAATAATATTTATATATATAATTACTTTACTATCTACTACTTATTAGATATAGTCCTGGATGAATACTACTATAGCCTTACTCTTAATCTACTAGTATAGACTGCAGCTGACCCTAGTTAATATAGGGCACTATACCTAATATACTATATTTAGATGACTAATCTAGGCCTAGTAAATAATTATAGTGGTCTAGTCATACTTTATCTACTAGTATAACTCTTTCTCTATAATTAGAGGTAATATAGTGATTAATTATACTATCTAGATATATGCCTATATTAATTTCCCTAACTAGGCTATCTAGGGCTGGAAATTATGCTAGGAATTTAATATTATATAATATTTATTAATTATAATATAGTCTAACTGCTGCATCCACTGTAGCTAGTTTAAAAATATCTAGAAATTAGGGCTTACTATAGATTCAGGTGTTACTAATATAATTAATATAGTATCTAGGGGCCACTAGCTCTTCTATATAATATATGAAATTTCTAGCTACTGGTACTACTATACTATATTAGTCTATAATACTATTAATAACACCACTACTACAGTTATACTGCTAGATATAGTAAATATAGATACTATAAATAATATACTCTTACTACCGCCTGTGGGCATTACTACTATTATAGGGCTTTCCCCCTACTAGATGGCCTAGATAGCTAGGTCCTATACCCTCTAAAACTATATTATAGGCTATCTAATTATATACTGCACAGCTGCTTATATATCTATAATAGCTAATTAGTAGTACTACTTTATATAATTTATCTTAGCCTTATCCTCCTATAGTAATTATTTCTATTTACCTAATATTAATAGGGTCCTTGGGGTGTTAAACCCTAAAAACTAGTGCTAATCTATACTAGATAACTAGAATATCTTCTACTAGTGGGCTATGGTGCTAGCTTACTTCTAAATCCTTTAGTTATATACTATCCTAGTAATATGTAATGAATAGGCTGTTTATAAATCTATAATATAGCTTATCTACTACTTAATATCTATATCCTTCTTAGTATTAGTGTTAACTTTGGCTAGGGCAGGGTTAGTCTATTAGATATTATAAGGGAATATAATAGATAACTATAAAAACTAGCAGCTAATAGTAATAGTAATATTATAGTATATAGTAATATAAATTATATTCTTTAATTAGGTATATGTCTCCTACTTTAATACCTTATAGAATTATTTAGATGACTATTTATAGCTAGTGCTAGGGTCAGGGCCCTATAACTATATATAATAATAGGTAGTTAGGGTGGCTGGGGTTGTCTAGATTAACTAGTTTAACTAATTTAACTAGTTTAATTAGTTTATTAGTACTATCTGTAATGCCTGCTATATACTTAACTAATTAATAAATAGTATTACTAACTATATATACTAAATCACTAACTTACTAACCTTCTAGGGTATATATTAATAGATAATTTTTATATTATTATTAGTATAGAACCTCTTATAATATACTATTATAAATATAACTATACTATCTTTAATATATATATTCTAATACTAGCTGTTAATAGTGTTTATATATTAAATACTTAATAATTCTAGGGTGTGTGCTGGCTGCCCTTTAGTAATATGAATTATAATAGCTAACTTCTCCTTAAACTAGGCTATATACTGCTAATACTGCTAGATAATTAGAGGGTGAAATTAGCCCCTCTATATAAACTACTACTATATAATTAGCTTAGCCTATATCTATTTAATTATTTAATAGGCCCTATTAACCAGCTACTATATCTATATATTCTATATAAAATTCTAGCTGGGCTGGCTCTTACTAAGGTTATTATATAATGCTATCTATGGAATAGGTAGTATCTAGTTATATTTCTATATATATAACTAGCCTAATATCTCCTATACTGTAGTAACTAATCCATAGATAAATCCTTAAAAATCCCCTATTATAAATATGATCTGCTGGTATAATAACTAATCCTTATTTATTTATATTATATACCTAGGGCTGGTACTATTATAATATACCTTTAATTTATATATATACTAGTTAAGTAATATTTCTATAGGCCTATATATCCTATGGATTATAAACTAGTATATTATCTATATCACCTACTTCTGGAATAATTAATAATCTAACTAGTGTATATCTATAGCTAGTAATAGATTATTGCTATAGATAGATGATATTAGGGGTAATAATTAGGGTTTAATAGTATTATTACTATTATACCCTTTATTAATATCCTCTAGTGTATTATCTATACTAGCTAATACTTATTTTATACTCTAGTCCTTCTTCTCCTATATCTAGATAATCTACTATAAATAGGGATCTATCTATAATGCCTTCTGCACTACTATAAACTATATAATCTTAATAATCTAGGATAATATTAGGGGATAACTCTCTAGATCCTGCTAACTAATTTTCCTCTAATCTAATATAGCTATAGTATATATTAGTGTACTCTTATATTTATAGCTATAATAGTGCTAATTTAGTAATTTAATATAAAACTCTAAGTATATCTTTTTAAGATTAGTTATAGTCTATACCTCTATCTATAGATTATCTATCTTAGAATCTATGGGATTAGAGCTACTGTAGGGGGGCTGGCCTATTAATTACTATAACTACTACTATTTCTTATACTACTAGATAGTTATTTTATATTTTAGGCTGGTCTAGTTATGCAGAGCCTATATATAAGTAATAAATACTAATATCTACTACTATAAATAGATATACTTCTAGATTACCATCTTATCTATATATACTAATAATAGCTAGTATAAGATTTACCTCTTTTCTAATTAGACTACTTTTATCTAGATAGCCTAGCTACATTGCTAGACTATCTACTAACTCTTATAGATAATCTACTTTATAGTGGCCTAGATCACCTATATACACTGCTTAGTGACATCTATAGATTTATTCTTAGATATTTAGATATAGTCTAGTAAGTCTTTCTTACTAATACCCTATAGATAATCTACTCACCTAGTTATTTATAGCTATAGATTAGTATTAGTAAGCTCACTGGCCTAGATAATCTGCTATACTTTAGTCTATATCTATATCTACTTCTATATCTAGATTACTGTGTTGACTGTGGCCTGGATAGTAGGGTTAGATATTAATTAGGATTACTCCTCTAGCTACTGGTTAGGGCATAGCATCTAGATATAATATAATCTTTTCTAGGATGGGAAAAACTGCTAGTAGGTTACTATCTAATATTCTTACTAAATTATAGTCTAGGCTTACTTCTGCTTATAATAAGTTAAATAACCCCCCTTATATACTATCTTCTACTTATAATACTTATGCTAATAGTATTTTATCTTATTAATTAATTATATAATAAACTAGTAGTTAGCTAGATCCTATTAGTATAATAACTTATTAGGGTATTCTTCTAGATAGGGAATTAACTAGATAATCTAACTAGACTATTAAATAGCTTAAGGGTTATACTCCACATCCTTCTAACTTTAAATAATCTAATAGATCTGCTTTATAGTGGTCTATAGTAATTAATATATTTTTTCTTATAAATAGATTTCTATCTCTACTAGCCACACTCTGTGGTAGTAGATCTAGTAGATAATAATTAGTAGCTAATTAAGCTAGATGAATAACTATTATTCTATTCTTAATAGATAAATCTGATAAATATAATACTATTTAATTAAATAAGTAAATGATAATAGGATTTAACCCCTAAATATTTTATCTATAGATATTGCTTTTTCTATCTATAGGAACTCTAATTATACTAAAATTCTATATATTTTATATACCATTACCATACCTGCAAATTATTAAATTCTATATTAAAATTTAGCTAAATAATACAGAATTAGTAAACTAGTAAGCTATCTAAATTTAAAATATATATAACTCTATCTAGTACCATAACTCTACCCCTAGTTTAAAAGTTAGACCCTTCTCTGCCAAGCCTGCTGCTATCCCACTCTGGGTTAAACCCTAACTCAGACTCTAGTAGGGTCGCCGCCCCCTGTGGGATAGAGTTTATATATAGATCTATATATAGTGCCTGAGGCCAGTTCAGCCCTAGCTGAAATTAATAATATGGTTGCCTCTAGCTAATTTTGGCTAGAGCTAATATATGGAGTGCAGTGCCTGAGGCCTAGGGCTAGATTAGCTAGGGCTGAAATTAGCTAGACTAATTTTTATAGTGTAGCTTTTTATAATAGGCTGAGCTTTTAGCTAGGATGGAAATTATTATCTAATAGATTATATATATAGTTCTAATTTAGGCTAGCACTAAAAAGGACTGGATAAGTATTAATATAACTATAATAGCTAACTTATTTTATATAGATATTATAGTATCTAGTTCTACTACTATCACTATTACCCCTTATAGTATTAATAATATTAACTATAATAAGATCTTTATATAGAACCTTAAATTAAATATCCCTACTCTTATTAGATATTTTAGACTCCCTAACTTTATGGTTATCTAGAACCTCATTAATAAGGATAAGGATATAAAGGATATTATTAATAGGTATATTACTTACTATATAAATAATTATAGCTATAAGAAGGGTTTTAGTAAGCAGCCTATATATAATAAGGTTATCTATTAGTTATAGGATATTAATATTTTCCCTACTTTTATAGCTACTACTACCCTAAGAATTAGTATTCTTAAAGTCTAGTCTAAGTTGCTCCTAGAGCTGATAGTCCTCTAGTATATTATTTAACTAATAAGAGTAAAGCTATTATTATTCTATTATATAAATATTACTACTAAGCTAATCTATCTAAACCTATATAATATCTTATATGGTTAGAAATTACTATTATTTTTTTAGAAATAGATATAAAGAGGAAAGAAGGTAAAAGATAAATTATATAAGAATATTACTATTCTACTAGTCTTCTATATCTCTAATAATCCTAATATAGTTTTAGGCTCAGGCCTAAATAAGATATTAGTAGCTAACTCTAGTATAATAGTAGTACTAGTTCCTATAATAGTTAATATCTTATTTAGGGCAGACTATGCTTAGATAAATTTCTATATAGTAATAAAAGTATATACTAATTAGTTAAGAAACTTTATTCTACTTTATTATAATACTATCTAGGAGAGCTTAGAGAGGGTTTTTTAAATAGATTTAACTAATATAAAGATAACTAATAAGTGCCCTACTATAATAATATCTGAGTAGGACTATCTCTACTATTATATAATAAGTATAGATAACTTTAAAAATAATCTAATTTTATATAAACTAGCTAATAGTAAGGTTAGAGACTTCTAGATCTAAATATTTCTAAACTATCTTACAGTAGCCAGTGAAGCTAGTAAATTAGTTAGAGTTATAGTAATAGAAGGTTTAGCTAATAAGCTAAAGTAGATTAGTACTAAGGCTATATAGACTATTAGTATTAAGATTAGAGGTAGAATATTACTATTAGCAGTACTATCTATTTATACTAATATATATAAAATCCTAGTGTTAGATTCTATAGTACTAATCCTCTTTATCCCTAGTAATATAAATTAGCTAGATATATAACTAAAGCTATAGTAAGTTACTAGTGCTATTTAGATACTAGAGTAAGAAAAAAGCCTTATTAGTAGTAGTATACTTACTAATATATATAGTATAGATAAAATAACCACTCTAATTATAATCTTATAATACTTATTAGTTTATATAGCTAATAATCCTATATATATATATTATTCTACTTTAGTCCTGTGTCCTAGCTTCTTTATAGATATTTAGCTAGGGGAACTCTGCGCATATCTAGATAATTTATTTAGGATTCTCTTATATTAGGGGAGTTTATTATATACTTTAGATTATTTAAAAAAATTACTAACTATTAAAAAGACTAATTTAGAGTCTAAACTATGAGCCTTAGACTCTATAAATATTAGGACTAGCTATACTATTATTTTTTTTTCTTATATAATATAGGCTATGTGCATGATGAAGGAAGTAAATATAGAAATTAGCTAGATAGATAGGGTAGATAATAGCAGTAATAATACTAATAATCTAGCTATTAAATAGTTAGTAGAAATATAGGTATAGAGTATAGAGGATGATAATCTAGCTAAGTAGGTTAATATTAGCTCTAGCTAAAAGAGATGATAGAGTAAGAGATTTAATATATATCTATCTAGATAATTTAGCTATATAGTCTATGATGAAGGCTATATAGCTAAGATTATCTAGATATAGATATATTAGTTAATTACTTATCTTAAGATAGCTTATTATTAGTTCCTAATAGTGATACTGTTATATAATTAAGTATTTAATTTATATAGATATCTAGTAATCTTCTAATCTAGCCTATAATATGCTGGTGCTATATAAGATATAGATAATAATATTAAGGTGGACTAGTTTAGCTAGTATAAGTAGCTAGCTAATTAGACTAACCTTCTTAACCTTCTGCCCTACTAACTTCTATAACTAAAAGTATTTATAAGCCTTTTCTAGTTAGGTTATCTTACTCTAAAAGATACCTACTAGATATTTTCTATTATTATAAAAATATTATACCTATATTATAATATAGATAATTCTATTAAAGTTAATAATTCTAGTAGTAGTTTAATTAGCAATAACATCCCTATACTTTAAATTATAATAATTAATCTCTAAAACCTAATATATATCTATAATAAGTATAACACTTATTTCTAGAAGCTAATTAGTAAGATAAAAAAAGAGTATAGTAGTGGTAGTGTTTAGCTATAAGATATAGATGCCTCTAGTAGTGATAGCTAGGGGCATCTAGACTAATAGATTATATAACTTCTATACTATTTATCTTTTAGTATTATATTAGATAAGTACTATTAATAGGCAGATAATAAAAATAATATAATAGTGATAGCTATTAGTAAGAGTATTAAGTATAGTGACTGGGGATTTAGTGACTTCTAGTAGTAGATATATAAGGGAGTATAGTATATATTACCCTCTATCTAACTTAGCTAGATGTATTATCTTATAGCTAATATATTA
Organism: Aspergillus quadricinctus; assembly: GCA_022814375.1. Taxonomy (NCBI): domain Eukaryota; kingdom Fungi; phylum Ascomycota; class Eurotiomycetes; order Eurotiales; family Aspergillaceae; genus Aspergillus; species Aspergillus quadricinctus. Next base: position 8,972 of record JAKLNT010000174.1, on the reverse strand, counting down.
AAGTTATAGTACCTCCTTAAGATATTTTATTAGAAAGGACTATTTACTATAGAAGAGGATAAGATATAGCTATATTTTCTCCTTTTTATCTACTAGTCTATAGTAATATAGGTTATTAAAATATTCCTAGACTTAATTAGTATAAATTATATAATAATTTATATAACTATAATAGATAGTATATATTAAGAGACTATAAAGTAGTTTACTTTATTAAATAGTAAGTATAGTATGCTTCTAATATCTTACTAATATAGAGTATATAGTCTAAACCTATATAGCTAATATAGCTATATTATTTTGCTAGAGCCCCTACTAAATATAAATATACTTTTCTAAGCTATGGGATAAGTATACTAGCTTAAATAAAATATTTAGTAGAAGGTATAAATACTCTTTTAAAAGTATACTATCTTTAGATAGATTAAGTATAATAATATTATTAAAGTGCTTCCTTAACTTATAATATTACTTTATAATCTACTAAAGCCACTAGTAGTAGTAATAGGTAATATAGTTAACTCTAGTAATAATAATATATAGGCTAATCTTATCTAAACCTATACTAAAGAATATCTATAATAGATACTAGGGTAAGTATATAGTTAGCTTAGTATATAAAGTCTAGATAACCTAGGCCTACCTCAGCAGGATCTAGAATAGATAAAGGCCTAAATAATACTAAAGAAATATAAGCTAGAGATAGAGGAGATTACTAGATAGGGTTTACTAAATAAGATTTATATATAATAGAAGTATACTAAGGCTATAGCTAGTAAGGTAAAGTACTATCTATCTAATCTTAACCCTCTATTTTTTAGCTAGAGCTGATATTAGCTAGTGCCTTAGCTCTAAGTAAAAAGTCTAGAATTATAAGCTTATAGCTAATAGATAGTATAGTATAAATCTACTAAATATATAAACTTAGACTCTAAGATTATATCTACCTTAGAGGATAAGAAAGGCAGTAGGAATAAGTCTAATATAAAGTTTAATATTAGCTATTTAGATACTAATAATAATAAAGATAGCCCTGGCTATGATAGTAGAGATTATAATAATTATAATAATAATAATAATAATAACCACGCGGATAACCCTAGTAATAGTGGTTATTATAGCCCTAGTTATATAGGATATAGGCTGGGCACTAACTATCCTAGTAATAATAAGTATTATAATTCTAAAAATAGCTTAAATAATTAAGATGGCTATAATAATAACACTAATAGTACTAATACTTTATAGAAAAATCTAATACTAGAGTAATACTATGCAGCCTAAGCCTATTTAGTATAGATATAGATTAATACTTAGAATATAGAGATATAGAAGCTATTCTAGTTAGATTTAGTATATAACCCTTCTATCTATTCCCCCTCTATATAGATTCTAGCTAATAATAATTCTAGGCCTATATATAGCAGCTTTAATATTTAGTAGATATTATCTAAGGGGCTGCTCTAACCATACTACTATAGAGCTAGTAGTATAGCCTTAATAATAGAGATAATATAGATAATCTCTTCCTCTTTAGTAGTATAATAATTTTTAGCCTAGTACTAACCACTGCCCTATAGTCTCTAATATCTAGTTATTTATATAGATTATCTTTTATCTTTTAAATACTATCCCTACTACTAGTGCTATCTTAGATAATCTCTACTTAATCTACTAAGACTTTAAGAAAGTAGTTAGCTACTATAGAGACTTTATAATTACTAATAGTTACTACTAGAAGCTATTCCTCTAGCTAGTCTACTATCTAGAATACTTATAAATATTAGTAGCTAAAGGGTAAGTCTTCTCTTTTACTCTCTCTTTATACTACTATTCCTTATTATTATTAATAGTGCTTTAGAGACTATAGCTATAACTAACTAGTCTAAGTACTAATATAAAACTATTTAATATAAGTTCTAATTTAGTATATAGCCTCTGCTTTTAGCTAGGGCTAAAAGAGCTAATATTATCTATATCTTATATCTTACAGTCTTATCACTACTAGTCTTCTCTATAGACTATATATACCCTTTATATAGCTTTTTCTTTAGTATATTATCTTCTTCTATACCTATTAAACTAGTTATAGCCCTTTATATAGCTTCCTCTGCTATACTATATCTTCTATATATACTTTTTATATAGCTTTTTCTTTAGTGCATTATCTTCTTCTATATTTATTAAACCAATTATGACTCTTTATATAGCTTCCTCTACTATGCTATATCTTCTATATATGCCCTTTATATAGCTTTTTCTTTAGTATATTATCTTCTTCTATATCTATTAAATTAGTTATAGCCCTTTATATAGCTTCCTCTACTATGCTATATCTTCTATACTTATTAAACTAGTTATAGCCCTTTATATAGCTTCCTCTACTATATTTTTATCTTTATTAACTATATAGTAGTATTATAGATACTAATCTTACTCTTTATAAGGAGGACACTACTTAGAAATAGTTATAGTATAATTTTAAGGACTCTAATCCTATAATATAGAAACTCTTTACTTAGAAGGAGATATATAATTAATTTAAGGAATGCTTATTAGTACAGTATAGAATAATAGATAGATAGATAATAGTTTTTAGAATAAAGAGTAAATATCCTAATTTATTATTTATTTTAAAGGGTTTAATCTTATATTTTATAAATAAAGGCTTATTTATTATAAGAAATAATTACTAGTAGCCCTTAAATAGTTAATTTATATACCCTCTATTTAGAGGTAGAAGAAGGAGAATTATAATATTATTTATTAGAAATATATTTCTATATATATATCCTACTAGTAGAGTATTACTAGATTAAGATATAAAAAAGATCTTCCTCTATACTATATATTTTATTAAGGATTATTTATAGCTTTAGGCCTCTAGAAAAGATATAGTCTTCTTTCTCTAGAAGAGTAATAAAAGTATTAATAATTATTTTAATCTTTATCTACTATAACTAGAAATTATTAATATTAAACTTAATAGAATAAATACTAAGTGTATAGAGGACCTAACTATAAGATAATAAGATAAGGATAGAAGAACTATTTTAGAAATAAATTCTTTACTCTATCCTCTTTAATTTAGGGAGTTAATTTTACTATATACTTATTAATAGTTATTCTAGTAGGTAATAATATTAATAATTAATTTAAAAAAGTATCTAATTAATATAGACTCTGAATATAAACTCTAAATATAGACTTTAAGAGTAGATATAGACTCTGAATATAAACTCTAAATATAGATTTTAGAAGTGGATATAGACTCTAAATATAGATTTTAGAAGTGGATATAGACTCTAAATATAGACTTCTAAAAGTATAGTTATAGGATATTATAGGCAGCTGTAATTAGTATAGGAACTGTGGACTCTGTGTATGACACTATTACTAGGTATATACCTAGCTTCCTAGATTAGTAGTACATCTTATAGTTAAATCTACTAAGTATATATAATTAATATATTTACTATTTATTAAGTCTATAGACTATCTTAAAGTATTTAAGATTATAGTAATTTATAATAAGCTTAAATTATAGTAAGCTAATTAGTTTAGATTCCTACTTCTTAAATACATTAATAATGGCTAGTAGTTCTTTATTATAGATCTTATAGTTATATTCTACTAAGGTATTCTTCTTTAAGATATAGGCAACTGGCCTTAGTATATTATTATTATTATATTATAATATAGTAGCTCTTATTACCTAGTTTAAAATATCTATCTTAATTACTATCTTTCTATTAAGATTAAACTATATAAGAATTAGGGCTGTAGTAAATATCTTCTTTAACTTCTTAAAGACTACTCCTTACTTATCTCCCTATATAAAGAGGGCTCCCTTATATATTAGTACTATTAGTGGTTATACTATATTAAAGAAGTTCTATATAAATTACTAGTAGAAGTTTATAAAACTAAGGAATAATTATACACTATATATAAAAGTAGGGGCCTACTATTCTAGTATAATCTTTATCTTATTAGGATCTATTTACACCCCCTTACTAGCCTCTATTATAAATCTAAGATATTTTATACTCTTTATCTTAAACTTATACTTATTAATATCTAGTTATAAATCTATACTTTTTAGATATTCTAGTACCTAGTAAATATACTATTAATACTATACTAATAATCTATTAGTAAAAATTAGTATATTATTAATATATATAAAGGTAAATTCATCTAGGAAGTCCTAAAGAATCTAATTAATATACTACTAGAAGGTGCTCAGTATATTAACTATTCTAAAAGGGGTAACTAGCTATTTAAATAGGCTAAACTATATATAGAAAGCCATTAGCTATTTATCTCCTAGAGTGATATAAATTTTATAGAAAGTAGTAATTATATCTAGCTTAGTAAACTACTTTATCTTAGAGATATGCTCTAAGGTCTTATTAATTAAGAAGAGTAGATAATAGTCTTTCTTTATAATTATATTTAATATCTAGTAGTTAATATAGAACTATAGTCTATCTTTTAGCTTATAGATAAATAGTACTAGTGCTATAGTAGCTAAGCTACTAATATAGATAAAGCCTTTCTTTAATAATTCTATTAGTATTTTATATAGTACTAAGAGCTCTTTTTATAATATACTATATAATAGTCCCTAAAAGGGTTTTATTATTTTCTCTTTTTTATCTTTAACTAACTTAATCTAGTAATTTATATCTAGATAATATAGTAGTAGCTTATCAGCCTTCTTATAATTAAATACTTCTAGAAATTTATAGTAGTATACTAGTAGCTTTATAGCTAGATTAATATACTTCTTAATTTATAAGGCCTTCTTAATATCCTTAATACTAGTAGTAAAAATCTATATAGTCTTATTTTTCCTTTACTATTAGTTATAGACTATAAACCCTTATATACTAATCTACTTTACTACTAACTTTAGCTTATTCTTAATACTCTCTATAGTAAGATTATCTATAAACTATAATTATAGCCCTATTATATCTATTATTACTTTCTAGTCTACTATCTATAGGATTTCTAAGATTAAATTAGTCTTATTATCTAGCTTTAGTACTATATATATATAGACTATATATTAATAGTTCCCTCTAATATCTAGTAAGAAGTAGGTAATTATTAAGATAATACTTTTTATTATACTAGTATAATTCTTAAGCTAAATTAGCTTAATCTTAATCTACTTTAGTTATAGCTTCTATATAAAATATTTAGCTATAATTATATAAGATATATATCTAGTATTAGATAGAATTCTATAATTATATTTCTTATTAATAATTCTAGATATAATAAATTCTAGGGTATTAAATCTAATAGCCTATTAAAATCTTCTATAATTAGTAAGTATATCTTCTTCTTTAGAATATAATTAATACTAGCTTTCTAATTATATTAACTATTTAATAGGCCTCTATAAGAGTCTTTTTATAGAAGTAACTAATTTTCTAATTTACTATCTCTCTCTATAGCTATCTCTTCTATATTACTATTATCTAGCTTAGATCCTACTACTTAGGAAGTCTATGGCTATCTTATAGTAGGGTAATTTAGTAGAGGGATAGTATTAAGATATAGGTATATCTTAATTATATACCTAGTAGCTCTATAGTATAAGTATCTACCCTTATTATAGTGATAGATATATTTAGCTTTATTTATCTACTTAGTATAGTAGTATTAGCAAGCTAAGATTATAGCTATTAGTTCTTAATCCATGGAGTTAGTTATATTAGATATTATTAGTACTAGGGATATTAAGATAGATATATAGTTAGTATAGCTATAGCTTATAATGACTATACCCCTTCTATACTAATTAGAGTAGCTTACTCCCCTTATATATAGAGCTTCTACTTAGCTTATTATCTACTATATCTAATAATAATACTCTATAAAGGTCTTTTTTTTCTTAATACTAGTTAGTGCTTCTTTAACTTTATAACTTAAGATATTATCTAGATAGTTCTTCTTTACCTTATTAGACTAAGTATAGCCTCTAGCTTCTATTAGTAATTAGTTAAGGTCTATAAATAGTTTATTAAATAGATAGTTATCTTAGTATAATATTTATAGTTCTTATAAGGCTTTCTCACTGCAGCCTTAATTATAGAATATAAGATTAAACTAATTATATATACTATCTAGCATTATCTATATTATAGCTAGATTATTCCTATATTAATTTATTTATAGGGCTAGAGCAGTAGTAGTGCTACCCTTAAATCTACTAAATATATATTATATATACTTATAGTAAGAGCTAATTATAGCTTAGTTAAGTATTAACTTTATTTATAGCTTAGAATAGAAGGTCTAATATATAGCCTTATTAATACTATTATATATCTCTATATTAGATAATACTAGCTTTAGTCTCCTTATTTTATTATCTACTAGTATCATTATTAGAGTAGACACTATAGGCTATAATATTAATATAGCTAGAGTAGATATAGTAGCTATTACTTATCTCTCTTTTATCTAAGCTATATAAATAGCTATAATTTCCATCTACTATACTATATATATATTTATGCCTTCTAACTACTAGGCTAACTAAGTAAAGGCCTTATTCTATATATTATTCTGCTATATAGCCTATATCTATAGCATATAAGGTTCTCTTATTATTATCATTTAAAATTCACTATTATATACTATTAAATCTATCTATTCTAGATAGCTGCTTCATAACCCTATCTATTCTATCTAGTTTATCTAGTCTATCTTATCTCTACTAATATATCTATATAATACACTAGCTGACTATAATAATAGCTTTAGCTAGTTTAGCTATCTCTTACTAATTCTATCTAGCTATCTGGTTTATCTCTACTATCTCACTAATTCACTATTAATTTAATTAGTTTAGCTATTTTTTACTAATTCTATCTAACTAACTATAGTAAGTAATTTCTAATATTATAGGCTAAAGCCTCTGGAATCTATGACCTAGATTTAAATAGTAAGAAATTACTAAGGAATCTAACTAGATCACAGCAGGTAAATATTATAAGGAATGTATAAATAGTAGCTAAGATTATATAATAAAGATAATTAGAATATTAAGTATAATATTACTGCCTGAGGCAGGCAGTAGCTGGCTTTATGATTTTAGCCAGGGCTGAAGGAAGATCACAAGTGCTTAGTAAGCTCAAGCACTCAGTGGGCCCTGCCTGCTACAAGTTAAGATACTTCTAAGCTACTAATTATTCTATAGTACTCTAGATAGCTATAAGACCCTATTACTATAGCTTATATCATCTTATATTATCTTTATAAAGTGATACTTCTTTATTATATATTATTATCTTAATTTTAGGAATCTTCTCTATAGCCTTCTCTGTAGTAGTGGGAGCTATTAAAGCTAATTAGATAGCTTAGGAGCTTATTAGCTCTACTATCTTTACTTTAGTGGTATCTTTAGCTTTCTAGGCCTTATAATAGGCTACTATCTTTAGATTAATTAGCCTAGCTAGCTTAGTAGGGTAGGGCTTTATATCCTCTAAGATATCTTAGACCCCTTAGCTATATATAAAGCTAATAATATGCTTATTCTAATTCTATTAGTTATTAAACTTACTAAGTATAATAGGAACCTTTATACTAGTGGTCTAGAATAATAATTTCTTATAATATTCTATATTAGAAAGATAACAGGGGTAATAATAGTATTTAATATAGCTTTATCTCTTCTTAATTAGATAATTCTAGTAAGAGATCTTTATTATATAAGATCTGTCTCTTGCATGTAAGAATAGCTAATTTAAAAAATACTTAAATAATTAAAATTTATTTATCTCTAAATCAGGCTAGGCTTATAACTATTAGAAAGCTTAGAACTATATAAGATTTCTAATTACTTAGTAAATTATATATAAAAATAAAAGTACTGATAGTCTAATTCTTTTCTAATCTAGTAATACTAACAAGACTTTTATACTGCTAGATTTAGAATCTTATATAGACTTTTCATCTAATAGTGGTAGCATAGCCAAGCTTATCTAGCTGGGTAAAAGGAGTGAAATCTATTGATATAATAGGTTAGAATTACACTACCCAAAAGGGTAAGCGGTACTATATACCAAAAACTATGCACTAGGAAATCCCGTCTGCACTGGCCTCGCAGATGATGATCAGAAGGTCTGGGCCCAATCTGCAGACAGATCTGACTACCAATTACGGAACTCAATTACATAAACACTTCTGTTTGTGCGCCGAGGCTGGGTCGAGTTGTTGAAACCGCGAAGTAAGCCTCTGTACCAAATAATGTGGATAATTCAGTTGCCATAAATCATAATACGCTAGACAGTAGCTTCGTATCTCCCCATATATTCTGTCTCGCAGGACAGGAGCCAGAAAAAAAAAAGAGAGAAAGATTGACTATTTTTTACAAAATGATTGTCTACACATTCTCACCTGTTGTTCTTGGAGCTGGTATCGCTGCCTTGGTGGAGCTGGCTACTTCATTGTCCACTGGTCATGACTACCAACACTCTCGACACAGACACGGGAATTTCCTGTTTACGCGTCAGAGCAGCGGTTCCAATGCCACCATTACAGGATGCCATATGAACTATACTACAGACGTCTGGACAGGATGTGCTGACGTCCTGGCTCAATTCAATATCACCATGGATTATTTCAACACCGCCAACCCCAACATAGGGAGCAACTGCGAAAACTTTGTCCCCGGAAACACTTACTGCGTGTCGATTGGTATGGGCGACCTATGAACAAGAACAGAAGTATATGCTAAATACCACAGGATCCTCATATACGATTCCAGTTTCCAGCAATGGGTTGTGTGGTGCGCAGCAAAATTGGACCAACACTTGCGTGGGTAGCAGCTACGGAGACTGCTGTGGTTCCGGTGGATAGTACGAGGCGTGGCCCGGGGGGGGGGGGGGGGGGGGGGGGGGGGGGGGGGGGGGGGGGGGGGGGGGGGGGGGGGGGGGGGGGGGGGGGGG
>JAKLNT010000173.1:0-17786 GCA_022814375.1 Aspergillus quadricinctus | reverse complement strand
TAATCTAGTTAGATTCCTTAGTAATTTCTTACTGTCTAAATCTAGGTTATAGATTTCAAGGCTTCTAGCCCATGACACTTAGCCTATATTTATAGTTCTTTCTTTATAAATTCCCTACTACTATTAATATAGATTATTTAGATCTTAATATTAGTATGCTTCTCCTTATTAATAAAGAACTTAATATAATACTATACTTAGTATTAGAATTTAAGTAGATATATAGTAATCTAGTTATTATACTAATCTATAATAATCATCTAGTAGTAGGCTCTAATAATAAAATTATTTAGTATATTATTATATTTATTCTCTATATTAATAAAGATTTACTTACTATATTATATAATAAGAGTTAAAGGGGCATAGCCTTTATATATAGTAGTATTTACTATTATATATAACTTATAAATATACTTTAGAATTAGAAGTCTTTTAATATCTATTTTATTAACTATTTTTAATACACAAATAATATTAGAAATAAATAAATAGATAAATTAATAATACTATATTATAAAATTTACTTTATCTTTTTTTAGTATATCTACAGCTACTAAATTATTATAAATTAGTTTTAAAATAAATATATACTAGCTATTTAGCCTACTTAGGAAGTTAGGAACTACTATCTAATTTAGATATAAGTACTAATATTAGAATAAGGTTTAGCTAGTATTTATTTAATTTATCTATCTTACTTATAGTCCCTCTCTAGCATGAGATTACACTAAGAAACTAGCTAATTTTTACTATTCTTAGGGTAGTAGGGGAATCTAATTAGTTAAGTTTAGAATAAGATATTAAGCTTAATAGTATCTACTATCTTATTAGCCTTAATAGTAGCATAACTTCTTATAATATATAAGATATAAGTATTCTATATAATATCACTATAGCTAATTACTATTTAATTTAATAGATATATAATAATAACACTATTAGGGAGAAGATTAACTCCTAGGCCTTTATAACCTAATCTAATAGTTCTAAGTAGATTAACTATAATATTAGAGATATATAGAATATCTATAATAATTATATATCTAGTAAAGCCTCTAGGATATGCTAAATATAGTATAATATCACTTATTAAATCTAAATAGATAATCTAGCTAGTAGTAGTCTTAATTCCCTACCTCTAAAGCTTTCTAGTACTATTAATAAAATTATATAGTATTATTATAAAGTATTTAGTTATACTAGAATTAATAATCTAGATATCTATATAGATATGCTAGTATATAGCTAGATTAATAATAACTATAACTATTTATATATCTTTACTAAGATCTTTAATATAATCTTATTTAACTAATATAGATATAAGTATACTATTATTACTAAGTATATTAGAATTAGAATCTATCTCTAGAGAAGTAAGGACACTATTATTATTAATTATATTTAAATTATAGGATATAAGAAGGCTATCTCTATTAATTATATTATTATTATTAGTAAGGAGAAGGGTATTATTAATAATATTATTAGAGAAAAGGAAGATATTATCTATAAAAAGGAGCTTATTATTATTAAATATATAAAAAAAAAGTATTATATTATTAAGTATTAAGATATTAATATATAATATTATATTATTAGTATTAGTAATATAAGTATAATAATAATAATAAGCCTAATTTTAATTCTAATTAGTAGACTTCTTTATATTAAACTTTTTATTTAGATAAAGCTTTTAATAATTAGACTTCTTATATCCTACCTTACTATAGTAATAATATTTCTAATTTTTTTTAATCTTCTATAAGACTTTACTATTTAATTCTTTGTTATCTTTATTATCTTTAATATTAAATTTAGATTTATTTTTATTATTATTCTTTTTTTAAGAGAGCTTCTTACCCTTCTAAGCTTTAATAATATTTATAGATAATATATTAAACTTTATTTATATCTCCTCTTAAATTAAGATTTATATAATACTATTAAAAGTTATAGTAGTCTTATTAAATCTATTATTAAGATATAATATTAAAAATATCTCTTAGGTTTCCCCTAAGTTATAAAGTAGGAATTAGATTTTTATTAATTCTTTAAGCTTTTCTCCTTCCTTAAGGCTACACTTAAATTTACTAAGTATAAATAAGAGTTTAGAGATATAATCTTATATACTATTATAATTATTATAATAAGTACTTATAACTATTTATAAACCCTTAAAGGATTATATATTAATAATAATATTATATTTAGTATTTAGATAGTTCTAAACTATTTTTAATAATTCTAGATTAATAACTTTATATCTAATTAAGTATAAGAGAGATAAATAAATTATATTATATACTTTATTTGTAGCAGGCAGGGCCCACTGAGTGCTTAAGCTTACTAAGCACTCATAATCTTCCTTTAGCTCTGGCTAAAATTATAAAGCCCTAGCTAGGGCAGTAGTAATTATATAATCTTAATTACTATTTATATACTCCTTATTATATTTAATCACTATAATCTAGTTAGATTCCTTAGTAATTTCTTACTATCTAAATCTAGATTATAGATTTCAAGGCTTCTAGCCTATAATATTAGAAATCACTCACTAAAATGAACAAACAAACCCAATAAGAAGAAGTAAATAAATGAACAAACCCAATAAACTAGATAAACAGAACTAAATAAGATGACTAATCAGCTGAGATAGCTAAATTAGATGATATAGATAGTATAGATAGCATAAACTATAATAACACACTATTAGAGATATCAACATCTCCTAAAAGATCTAGTGAAGAATAACCACTATAATAAAATAAAGTATAAATAAACCCTATAGCCCAGATGGCCTAGCAGCTATAAGAGATATTTAATTAAATAACCCTACTTAAGGTCTAATAAGTAGCTATTACCTCTTAGATTATTATTACTTCTATAGCTTTTATATAAGTAGTGCCAGCCCCTTAAGCAGCCTTTATTTCTATAGAAGATCTAATAAGATAATCTAAACTAATCTTACTAGACCCTAAGCAGTATAATAGTATTAATAAAGTTATATATAATATCTTCTATATTAATCTAATTATAAAGCTTAAGATAGATCTCCTATTATTTAGTAGCTACTATAATTATATATAGTATATATTTATCAGGCTTAAAGATTAAGTAGCTACTATAATAAGTTCTTAAATAAATTAATATACTAAGAATTACTCTATAATAGCTGAGGACTTAGATTATATAATTAATTAGTTTAATATTATATTTTAAGATAGAAACTATATAGAGAAGGCTATAGAAGAACTTTACTATTTATAATAAGATAATTACCTCTTTAGTAATATATTTATAGACTTTAATTAGCTACTAATAGAAGTAGAAGGCTATAGCTAGATAGATAATATAAAGTAGATCTTTATTAATAGAACCCTAAGTACTAAGATAAAGATATAATTAGTTAATATAGTTAAAAAATTAAGCTTTAAGAAGTACTACTAATAGTTATAGATAATTATAGACTAAGTTAAAGCTCTCTATATATAAGGAGCAGCCTAAGCTAAGTAGTAAAAAAGGAATATAATCTCTATAAGCTATAGCTATACTAGCTATATACTATCTCTAATACCCCTAATAGTATTAGCCCCTAATATAATTAACTTTATAGATTAGAAACTAATAGCTATAACCTTGGCCTATTAATACTATTATACTAAATAGATTAATAAAGCTAAGCTAATATATTATTATATTAAGAATAGATACTTATATTATAGAGCTATAGACTATATAATTAAAGTATATCTATATCTTAATACTATCCTACTACTAGATTATACTGCTATAAAGTAGCTATATACCTTCTAAATAGCTAGATCTAAACTAGATAATATTAATGCTAGAGAATCTATTATAGAGAAAGATAATAAGTTAAAAAACTAGTTACTTCTATAAAGAGACTCTTACAGGGGCTAATTAAATAGTTAATATAATTAGAAAATTAGTATTAACTATATCCTAAGGAAGATATACTTACTAATTATAGAAAGTTTTACTAGGCTATTAGATTTAATACTCTAGAATTTATTATATCTAGAATTATTAATAAAGAATATAATTATAGAATTCTTTCTAATACTAGATATATATCTTATATAGTTATAGCTAAATACTTTACCTAGAAGCTATAACTAGAATAAATTAAGATTAAGCTAATAATCTTAGAGAACTATATTAGTATAATAGATAGTGTTATCTTAGTAATTATATACTTTTTACTAGATATTAGAGGGAACTATTAATATATAGTTTATATATACCTAGTGCCTAAGCTAGATAATAAGACTAACCTAATCTTAGGGACCCTATAGATAGTATATTAAAAGATAATAGTAGAAGTAGAGGGGCCCTAACTAAGATTTACTAATAGATTAACTATTAAAAGTATTAAAAATAAACTAAAGCTAGTAATAAAGTAGATTAGTGCTTAAGGGTTTATAGTTTATAATTAGTAGTAGAAGAAAGATAAGATAATATAGATCTTTACTACTAGTATTAAGGATATTAAGAAGGCTTTATAGATAAAGAAATATTCTAATCCTACTATAAAGCTACTAGTGCATTACTATAAGTTCCTAAAAGTATTTAACTAAAAGAAGACTAATAAACTACCACTGCACTACCTAGGTATAGATTACTATATTAAACTAGTTAAGGATGAAAAGGGAAAGGCAATAGAATTATTTTAGGGACTACTATATAGTATATTATAAGGGAAGCTCCTAGTATTATAGAAGATATTAATAGAACTATTAGAGAAGGGCTTTATCTATATCAGCAGCTCAGCCACTGTGGCACTAATACTATTCATCTATAAGCTAGATAGCAGATTGTAATTCTATATTAATTATTATTGTCATGGGCTAGAAGCCTTGAAATCTATAACCTAGATTTGGATAGTAAGAAATTACTAAGTAGAGTTGCATAACCGACCCGCAAAAGTCGCAACCAACCCTCACCGAACTCGCAGCGGGGGGGGTTCGGGGCCTAGCCTAGGGAATCGCTTCGGGGGCGGTTAGGCTACCCCGGGCCCGCTCTGGGTTTGGTGAAAACCGTCAGTTTTGGTTTTTGCGAGTTTTTGAGTTAGGTGAAATCGCCCAACCTGCTTTTACCTAGAAATCAGTCATTTCTATAGATTTTCTAATGATTTTGATATCATTAGATAGCCCTTGATTCAGGCTATCTAATGATATAAATATCATTTAAAAATACCTAGTGGTTGCTGAGATATAAGGGAATAATGATTTCTGTCATGGGTTGGTATGAAAGCAGTACAGAGATATATATATAAAGGCACTAAGGTCCGACAACCACTATATCTTTTAAATGATTTTTGACCACCACCCATTCAACCCTATAGATATCGAATCGATATTTTAGATCTAGATTAGAGTTGCATAACCGACCCGCAAAAGTCGCAACCAACCCTCACCGAACTCGCAGCGGGGGGGGTTCGGGGCCTAGCCTAGGGAATCGCTTCGGGGGCGGTTAGGCTACCCCGGGCCCGCTCTGGGTTTGGTGAAAACCGTCAGTTTTGGTTTTTGCGAGTTTTTGAGTTAGGTGAAATCGCCCAACCTGCTTTTACCTAGAAATCAGTCATTTCTATAGATTTTCTAATGATTTTGATATCATTAGATAGCCCTTGATTCAGGCTATCTAATGATATAAATATCATTTAAAAATACCTAGTGGTTGCTGAGATATAAGGGAATAATGATTTCTGTCATGGGTTGGTATGAAAGCAGTACAGAGATATATATATAAAGGCACTAAGGTCCTAGTTTTAGAGTTGCATAACCGACCCGCAAGAATCGCACTGAACCCTCACTGAACCCTGAGTGGTTCGAATTCGGTGCCTAGCCTAGGGAATCGCACCGGGTTCGGGTTCTCTAAGGTCAACCCGTTTCGGATTCGGTGAAAACCGCCGGTTACGGTTTTTGCGGGTTTAACCAAACTGTTTAACCAACCTGCACCGTTGTATCAAGAAATCAGTCATTTCTAAATATTTTTAATTAATACTAGTATTGTTAGATAGCCCTAGATTTAGGCTATCTAATGATATAAATATCATTTAAAAATACCTAGTGGTTGTTGAGATATAAGGGAATAATCATTTCTGTCATGGGTTGGTATAAAAGTAGTACAGAGATATATATATAATAGCACCAAGGTCCGACAACCACTATATCTTTTAAATGATTTTTAACCACCACCCATTCAACCCTATAGATATTGAATTGATATTTTAGAATTAGATTAGTATGATGATAATTACTATATATTTCATATAAAAATTATAATTATATACTAGGGGGGCCTAGATAGCCCCTAAAGGGGGCCCCAAAGGGGGGAATGGTAAGGCTTAAAACAGTTAAAAGGTGCGATTTAACCAACCCGAAATCGAACCGAATCTAACCATGGTTAGTTAGTAGGGCCTATCTAGGCCTAGTGGCGGGTTTTGCGGTGAAAACCGCAACCAAATCGCATCGGGTCTGGGTGGGTTGCGGGCCCTAAGATTTGAACCCAAATCCGATGCGATTCGGTGACGGTTTCTAAAAGCTGGACCCGAACTCGCACCAAATGCAACTCTAGACAACTACTATATCTTTTAAATGATTTTTAACCACCACCCATTCAACCCTATAGATATCAAATCAATATTTTAGATCTAGATTAGTATGATGATAATTACTATATATTTCATATAAAAATTATAATTATATACTAGGGGGGCCTAGATAGCCCCTAAAGGGGACCCCGAAGGGGGGAATGGTAAGGCTTAAAACAGTTAAAATTAGCGGTTTAACCAACCCGAAATCGAACCGAATCTAACCATGGTTAGTTAGTATAGGCCTAGCTAGGCCTATCTAGGCCTAGTGGCGGGTTTTGCGGTGAAAACCGCAACCAAATCGCATCGGGTCCGGGGGGGTTCCGAGTTCTAAAATTTGGACCCGAAACCGCAGCGGTTCGGTGCCAACTAAGGTTGAACTCGCCCGAACTCGCACCAAATGCAACTCTATTACTAAGGAATCTAACTAGATTGCAGCGGTTAAATATAATAAGAAGTATATAAATAATAACTAAGATTA
The DNA here is from genome assembly GCA_022814375.1 of Aspergillus quadricinctus. Lineage (NCBI taxonomy): Eukaryota > Fungi > Ascomycota > Eurotiomycetes > Eurotiales > Aspergillaceae > Aspergillus > Aspergillus quadricinctus. The sequence goes on along the minus strand of JAKLNT010000173.1, from coordinate 10,686 downwards.
TATAATTACTACTACCCTGGCTAGGGCTTTATGATTTTAGCTAGGGCTAAAGGAAGATTATAAGTACTTAGTAAGCTTAAGTATTTAGTAGACCTTATCTGCTATACTACCCCCCCTCTTTTCTAAATTAGATATCTCTAGCTAGTGCTGAAATTATTATCTCTTAGTAGGCTTGGCTAGCACTAAAATTACTACTCTCTAGCTAGCCTAGCTAAGGCTAAAAATAGTAAATCTATTCTTCTATATCTCTAGTACTACTATATTAGTAAGATTAGTGGCTAGCTCTTATATAAGGTATTTATAGTCTATTTATTTAATTAAGTACTCTATACAGTAGCCTTATCTAATATATTTTTTATACTTATCTATAATCTCTTTAATAATATACTTAGCTTCACTATTAACTAATATTAGTAGTGGCTGATAATTATTATTTATCTAACTTAGGAATAAGTTATTAGAAATAGGGTAAAGCAGGCTAATATAGAATATATTATATATATCTAATAGTATATCTAACTAGTAGATATATAATCTAATAGCTTTAAGCACTATAAACTTTATATACTATATATTAAGCTTCTAACTTAGATAATCTATCTAGATATTCTATAAGTCTAGCTATATTTTTAAGTTAATAATATATTACAGGCTTACTAAATAAGTATAATTTAAATACTCCTCTTACTATTATTAAGCTATTACTAGTTCTAACTAGGCTATCTCTATAGCTTCTTTTATCTTTATAATAATAGTATTAGCCTTCTCCCTTATAGAGTAGACTATAGTAATAGTAGTAGCCTCCTAATCTAGCTCCTTAACTTCTAGTGATTTAATATTATATCTATAATCTAAGAAGAATAAGCTAACTCCTATACTTATAATATCTTAGTTATTAATTATAAGCTATATTATTAATAGTAGTAACTTCTAATTAGACTATATATAATTATAGAAGTTCTATAGATAGGCTTCTAATATAATATTTATATATTTAATCTACCTATTAGTTTATAGATAGAAAGTAGTTAATAACTATTACTAGATATATAGCTACTTATAAAAGTACTTCTAAAATTTACTAATAAACTATAGGCTGCAATCTAATATAATTATACTAGAAATACTATAGTATCTAATAAACTAGTCTATTATAAGCTATACTACTATCTCAGAGTCTATATACTTATATAGTACTAAGATTATATCTTTTCTAAGCCTATTACTAATAACCATAATATCCTTGCACCTATTAGAGATAGGAAGTTTTATAATAAAGTTAATAGTAATCTTATATTATTTATAATCTAGAATTAGTAATAGCTTTAAAAGTCCCTAATACTATTTATATTATATATAATTAGCACTGCACTTATTATAGTTCTATATAAATTATTAGATATCTATAGATAGTTCTAGCTAGTAGAAATTCTAAATAATTATTATATATAGTATATTCTTCCTAGGGTAGCTAGTTAATATAGAGTTATAGATTTCTTATAAGATTCTTATTTATAATAGTTTAGAATCAGGGATCTATTTATATTCTTAGTATAATAAATAACTATCTAATAATAATAAATATTTAGTAATTGACACCCATATATATAACTTAATAAGGAACTTAGTAGCTCCCTCTCTAAGTACTTACTATATTTCTTCTAAGATAATATTATTATACTTAGCCATTCTCTACTAATCTTCTAGCAGCAAAGATATTATCACTATAGGTGTTATATATAAAATTATATAGCTAAGTTAATTATAATATTAATTACTATATTTATTTAGCAGGCCTTTATCTAACTTAGATACTAATTTATAAGTATAGGATACCTGCATATATATATAGCTAGTAATGATCTTTAAGGGCACTAGATAATAATTATAGGCTTTAAGCTAGTTATCTTTTAGATTCTTTAGCATATCTTACTCTCTATAAGATAGTGTATCTAAATATATATCTAGCTTTCTAGGCTAGTAGTGTATCTTATAGTTAAACTTACTTAGTATATATAACTAATATATCTACTATTTATTAAGCCTATAGACTATTTTAAAGTATTTAAGATTATAGTAGTCTATAATAAGCTTAAATTATAATAAGCTAATTAATTCTAATTCCTATTCCTTAAGTATATTAATAATGGCCAGTAGCTCCTTATTATAGATCTTATAATTATATTCTACTAGTATATTCTTTCTTAAGATATAGGTGACTGGTCTTAATATACTATTATTATTATATTAGGATATAATAGCTTCTATTACCTAGTTTAAAGTATCTATCTCTACTACTATCTTCTTATTAGGGTTAAACTATATAAGAATTAGGGCTGTAGTAAATATCTTTTTTAACTTCTTAAAAGCTACTTTCTACTTATCTCTCTATATAAAGGAGGCTCTCTTATATATTAGTGCTATTAGTAGTTATACTATATCTAAGAAGTTCTATATAAATTACTAATAGAAATTTATAAAATTAAGAAATGACTATATATTACATACAGAGGTAAAGGCCTACTATTCTAGTATAGTCTTTATCTTATTAGGGTCTATCTATATACCCTTCCTAGCTTTTATAATAAATTTTAGGTATTTTATACTCTTTACTTTAAACTTATACTTATTAATATCTAGCTATAACCCTATATTCCTTAGGCATTCTAGTATCTAGTGGATATACTATTAGTATTATATTAATAATTTATTAGTAAAAATTAGTATATTATTAATATATATAAAGGTGAATTTGTCTAGGAAGTCCTGAAGGGTCTAGTTAATATATTATTAAAAGATACTTAGTATATTAGCTATTCTAAAGGGGGTAACTAGCTATTTAAATAAGCTAAACTATATATAGAAAGCTATTAGCTATTTATCTCCTAGAGTAATATAAATTTTATAGAAGGTAGTAATTATATCTAACTTAGTAAACTACTTTACTTTTAAGATATATTCTAAGGTCTTATTAATTAGGGGTAGTGGGTAATAGTCCTTCTTTATAATTATATTTAGTATATAGTAGTTAATATAAAACTATAGTTTATCTTCTAGCTTATAGATAAATAGTACTAGTGCTATAGTAGCTAAGCTGCTAATGTAGCGGGCAGGGCCTGCTGAGTGCTTGAGCTTACTAAGCACTCACAATCTTCCTTCAGCCCTAGCCAAAATCATAAAGCCCCAGCCAAGGTAGTAGTAATTATATAATCTTAGTTACTATTTATACACTCCTTATTATATTTAACTGCTATAATCTAGTTAGATTCCTTAGTAATTTCTTACTATCCAAATCTAGGTTATAGATTTTAAGGCTTCTAGCCTATAATATTAGAAATTACTTCTTAAAGCTAGTTAGTAAGACAGAGCTAATATAATAAGATATTATTAAAGTAGTAGAGATGAATGAACTAGCTAAAGCTATTATTATAGTTAGCCAGCATACCATATAGATATATTAATAGAGATAAGATAAATTAGATAAGCTAGATAGGATAGATAGGGTTGTGAAGTAGCTAACTAGAATAGATAGATTTAATAGTATAGAATAATAAATTTTAATTAATAATAATAGGAGAGTATAATGCATAGTAAGCACCACTAAATAACCTACTAAATAAAGCCCTTATATAGCTAACTTAGTAGATGAAGAATATATATAGTAATATAGCCTAGTAATTTAAAGCCTATATAAATAAAGTGGAAGTAAGGGCTACTACCACTATTATTACTATAAATACTATAGCCTCTATTCCTAAAGCAGCCACACTATCTACCTCTTCTAGACTAGAGATACCTACTCTAATAATAATACTAGTTAATAATAGAGTGAGAAGACTAAAGCCTATACTTCCTAATATAAAGATGTATAATAGTATTAATAAGGCTATATATTAGATCTTCTAATCCAAGCTATAAGTAAAGCTAATACTTAACTAAACTATAATTAGTTCTTACTATAGATGTATATAGTATATCTTTAGTAGACTTAAGGATAGTACTGCTACAGCCCTTACTCCTTAAATAAACTAGTATAGAAGTAATCTAAATATAATATAAATAATATTAAATAGTATATATAATTAGCTTAATCTTATATTCTGAGACTAGGGCTAAGCTAAGAAGGCTTTATAAGAGCTATAAATATTATACTAAGAGAATTACCTATTCAGTGAGCTACTTATAGACTTAAATTAATTACTAATAGAAGCTAGAGGCTACTTATAGTCTAATAAGATAAAAAAGAACTATCTAGATAGCACCCTAAGTTATAAAGTAGAAGAAGCACTAACTAGTATTAAGAAAGAAGATAGCTTTATAGACTACTATTACTAGATATAGTAGGTCACTAACTAAGTAGAGGCTTTATATATATAAGGAGCTAGCTATTCTAACTAGTATAGAAGAGGCATAGCTATAGTAAACTATAGTTATACTAGTTATATACCTTTCTTAGCAGCCCTAGCACTAGCTATGCTTAATATCACTAACTCTATAGATTAGGAACTAATAGCTATAACCTTAGCTTACTAACACCACTATACTAAGTAGATAAATAAAGCTAAATATATCTATTACTATAATAAAGATAGATACTTACACTGCAGAGCTACTAGATATATAATTAAAGCATGCCCTTACCTTAGTATCATCCCTCTACTAGACCACTCTACTATAAGATAGCCATGGGCTTCCTAAGCAGTGGGACCTAAGCTAGATAATACTAATATAGAAGAGATAGTTATAGAAAGAGATAGTAAGTTAGAAAACTAATTACTCCTATAAAAAGACTCTTACAGAGGCCTATTAAACAGTTAATATAACTAGAAAGCTAGTATCAACTATATCCTAAAGAAGAAGATGTACTTACTAGTTATAGGAAGTTTTAATAAGTTATTAAATTTAATATCCCTAAATTTATTATATCTAGAATTATTAATAAGGAACATAATTATAGAATTCTACTTAATACTAGATATATATCTTACACAGTTATAGCTAAATACTTTATATAGAAGCTATAACTAGAGTAGATTAAGATTAAGCTAATTTAGCTTGAGAACTATACTAGTATAATAGGAAGCATTATCTTAATAATTATCTACTTCTTACTAGATATTAGAGGGAACTATTAGTGCATAGTCTATATATATATAATACTAAAGCTAGGTAATAGAATTAATTTAATTTTAGAAATCCTATAGATAGTAGACCAGAAAGTAATAGTAGATATAATAGGGCTATAATTATAGTTTATAGATAGCCTTATAGTAGAGAGTATTAAGAATAAGCTAAAGTTAGTAATAAAATAAATTAGTATGCAAGAGTTTATAGTCTATAATTAGTAATAAAGAAAAGATAAGACTATATAGATCTTTACTATTAGTATTAAGGATATTAAGAAGGCTCTATAGGTTAAGAAGTATACTAATCTAGTAATAAAGCTACTAGTGCACTACTATAAGTTTCTAGAAGTATTTAATTATAAGAAAGCTGATGAACTGCCACTATATTATCTAGATATGGATTACTAAATTAAGCTAGTTAAAGATAAGAAGGGGAAGATGATAGAGCCCCTCTAGAGACTATTATATAGTATATTATAAGGGGAGCTTCTAGTACTATATAAGATGCTGATAGAACTGCTAGAGAAAGGCTTTATTTATATTAATAACTTAGCTGCTATAGTACTAGTACTATTTATCTATAAGCTAGAAGATAGACTATAGTTTTATATTAACTACTATATACTAAATATAATTATAAAGAAGGACTATTACCTACTATCTCTAATTAATAAGACCTTAGAATGCATCTTAAAAGTAAAGTGGTTTACTAAGCTAGATATAATTACTATCTTTTATAAGATTTACATTGCTCTAGGAGATGAATGGCTAATAGCTTTCTATATATAGTTTAGCTTATTTAAATGGCTAGTTACTCCTTTTAGAATAGCTAATACACTAAGTACCTTCCAGTAGTATATTAACTAGACCCTTTGGGACTTCCTAGATGAATTTATCTCTATATATATTAATAATATACTAATTTTTACTAATAAATTATTAATGTAATACTAATAGTATATCTACTAGATACTAGAATGCCTAAGGAATATAGGGTTATAGCTAGATATTAATAAATGTAAGTTTAAAGTGAAGAGTATAAAATATCTAAGATTTATTATAAAAGCTAGGAAGGGTATATAGATAGACCCTAATAAGATAAAGATTATACTAAAATAGCAGGCCCCTACCTCTATATATAGTGTATAGTTATTTCTTAGTTTTATAAACTTCTACTAGTAATTTATATAGAACTTCTTAGATATAGTATAACTGCTGATAGCACTAATATATAAGAGAGCCCCCTTTATATAGAGAGATAAATAGGAAGTAGTCTTTAAGAAGTTAAAAAAGATATTTATTACAGCCCTAATTCTTATATAGTTTAACCCTAATAGGAAGATAGTAGTAGAGATAGATACTTTAAACTAGGTAATAGAAGCTATTATATCTTAGTATAATAATAATAGTATACTAAGGCTAGTTACCTATATCTTAAGAAAGAATATACTAGTAGAATATAATTATAAGATCTATAATAAGGAGCTGCTGGCTATTATTAATATATTTAAGGAATAGGAATTAGAATTAATTAACTTACTATAATTTAAGCTTATTATAGACTACTATAATCTTAAATACTTTAAAATAGTCTACAGGCTTAATAAATAGTAGATATATTAATTATATATACTAAGTAGATTTAACTATAAGATATACTATTAATCTAAAAAGCTAGGCATGTGTCCTAATACCCTATCTTATAGAGAGTAAGATATACTAAAGGATGCAGAAGATAACTAATTTAAGGCTTATAATTACTACTTAGTACCTCTAAAGACTATTACTAGCTAAATATATATATAAGTATTTTATATATATATATTAGTAGCTAAACTAGGCAAAGGGTCCCTAGAGGAATATAGTAATTAATATTATAATTAATCTAACTCTATAATATTATATATAATGTCTATAGGAGGGATGCTACTACTATTAGAAGAGTAATAGAAGATAGTAGAGTATAATAATATCCTCTTAGAGAAGATATAAAAGACTCTAAGGGAGAAAGCAGCCTGCTTCCCTAATAAGTTATATATATAAGTATTAATTACTAAATATTTACTATTATTAGATAGCTACCTATTATACTAAGGATATAAATAGATACTTAATTCTAAACTACTATAAATAAGAATCTTATAAGAAATCTATAACTCTATGTTAACTAGCCACCCTAGAAAGAATATACTATATATAATAATTACCTAAAATTTCTACTAACTAGAACTGTCTATAGATGTCTAATAATTTATATAGAACTATAATAAATATAGCACTAACTATATATAGTATAAGTAGTATTAGAGACTTCTAAAACCACTGTTAATTCTAGAATATAAATAGTATAAGATTACTATTAACTTTATCATAAAGCTATCTACCTCTAATAGTTATGAGGACATTATGGTGATTAGTAATAGGCTTAGAAAGGGTGTGATCTTAGTACTATATAAAAGAATAGACTCTAAGATAGTGGTATAACTTCTAATAGATTAGTTCATTAGATACTATAATATCTCTAATATAATTATATTAGATCATGGCCTATAGTTTATTAGTAAGTTCTAGAAGTACTTTTATAAGTAACTATATATTTAGTAATAGCTTTTAATAGCCTTCTATCCCTAGACTAATAGATAGATTAAATATATAAATATTATATTAGAAGCCTATCTATAAAACTTCTATAATTATATATAAATAGATTAGAAGTTACTGCTACTAATAATATAACTTATAATTAATAATTAGAATACTATGAGTATAGGAGTTAGCCTATTCTTCTTAGACTATAGGTATAATATTAAATTACTAGAAATTAAGAAGCTAGATTAAGAGGCTACTACTACTACTATAGCCCACTCTATAAGAGAGAAGGCTAATACTATTATTATAAAGATAAGAGAAGCTATAGAAATAGCCTAGTTAGAATTAGCAGCAGCTTAATAATAATAAGAGGGGTATTTAAATTATATTTATTTAGTAAGCCTATAATACACTATTAACTTAAAAGTGTGGCTAGACTTATAGAATATCTAGATAGATTATCTAAGCTAGAAGCTTAATATATAATATATAAAGTTTATAGTGCTTAAAGCTATTAGATTACATACCTACTAGTTAGATATACCACTAGATATATATAATATATTCTATATTAGCCTGCTTTGCCCTACTTCTAATAATCTATTCTTAAGTTAGATAAATAATAATTACCAGCTACCCTTAGTACTAGTCAATAGTAAAGCTAAATATATTATTAAGGAGATTTTATAAGAGTATGAAAGATATATTAGATAAGGCTACTATATAGAATACTTAGTTAAATAGGTAGGCTATGAATAGCCTATCTAGGAGCCTATAACTAATCTTACTAATATAGCAGCACTGGAGATATAGAAGAATAGACTTACTATTTTTAGCCCCAGCCAGATTAACTAGAGAGTAGTGATTTTAGCTCTAGCCAAGTCTACTAAGGGGTGATAATTTCAGCACTAGCCAGAGATGCCTAATTTAGAAAGGGAGGGGGTAGTATAGCAGGCAAGGCCTACTGAGTGCTTAAGCTTACTAAGCACTTATAATCTTCCTTTAGCCCTAGCTGAAATCATAAAGCCCTAACCAGGGTAGTAGTAATCACATGATCTTAATTACCATTTACACACTCCTTATTATATTTGACCACTGCGATCTAGTTAGATTCCTTAGCAATTTCTTACCATCCAAATCTAGGTTATAGATTTCAAGGCTTCTAGCCCATGACAGCTAATATAAATAAAGCCTTTCTTTAGTAGTTTTATTAGTATCTTATATAGTACTAGAAGCTCTCCTTATAATATACTATATAATAGTCTCTAAGGGGGTTTCATTATTTTCCCTTTCTTATCTTTAACTAGCTTAATCTAGTAATCTATATCTAGATAATATAGTAGTAGCTTATTAGCCTTCTTATAATTAAATACTTCTAAGAACTTATAGTAGTGTGCTAGTAGCTTTATAACTAGATTAGTATACTTCTTAATTTATAAAGCCTTCTTAATATCCTTAATACTAGCAGTAAAGATTTATATAGTCTTATTTTTTTTTTACTATTAATTATAGACTATAAACTTTTATATATTAATCTATTTTACTACTAACTTTAGCTTATTCTTAATACTCTCTACTATAAGATTATCTATAAACTATAATTATAGCCCTATCACATCTACTATTACTTTCTGATCTACTATCCATAGGATTTCTAAGATTAAATTAGTTCTATTATCTAGCTTTAGTACTATATATATATAGACTATATACTAATAGTTCCCTCTAATATTTAGTAAGAAGTAGGTAATTATTAAAATAATACTGTCACAGGCTAGAAGCCTTGAAATCTATAACCTAGATTTGGACAGTAAGAAATCACTAAGGAGTCTAACTAGATCACAGCAGTCAAATATAATAAGGAGTGTATAAATAATAACTAAGATTATATAATAACTACTACCCTAGCTGGGGCTTTATAATTTCAGCTAAGGCTAAAGAAAGATTATAAGTACTTAGTAAGCTTAAGCACTCAGCAGGCCCTGCTCACTATACTATCCCCCCCCCTTTCTAAATAGGGTGTCTCTGGCCAGCACTAAAATCATTACCCCCCCCTAGTAGACTTAGCTAGAGCTAAAATCACTACTCCCTAATTAGTCTAGCCAGGGCTAAAAATAGTAAGTCTATTCTTCTATACCTCTAGTACTACTATATTAGTAAGATTAGCAGCTAGCTCCTATATAGGGTATTTATAGCCTATCTATTTAACTAAGTACTCTATATAGCAGCCTTATCTAATATATTTCTTATACTTATCTATAATCTCTTTAATAATATACTTAGCTTTGCTATTAACTAATACCAGTGGCAGCTAGTAATCATTATTTAACTAACTTAGGAATAGATTATTAGAAGTAGAATATAGTAGACTAATATAGAATATATTATATACACCCAGTAATATATCTAGTTAGTAGATATATAATCTAATAGCTTTAAGGATTATAAACTTTATATACTATATATTAAGCTTTTAGCTTAGATAATCTATCTAGATATTCTATAAGTCAAGTTATACCTTTAAATTAATAGTATATTGTAGGCTCACTAAGTAGATTTAATTTAAATATTTTTCCTATTATTACTAAGCTATAGTAAGCTTAGATTAGGCTATTTTAGTAGCCTTCTTTATTTTTATAATAATTATATTAACTTTATCTCTTACTAAGTGAGCTGTAGCAGTAGTAGTAGCCTCTTAATTTAATATTTTAAGCTTAAGTAGTTTAACATTATACCTATAGTTTAGAAAGAATAGATTAACTCTAGTACTTATAGTATTTTAGCTATTAATTATAAGCTGCATTATTAGTAATAGTAACTTCTAATTAGTCTATATATAATTATAGAAGTTCTATAGATAGACTTCTAATATAGTATTTATATATTTAATCTGTTTATTAGTCTATAGATAGAAAGTAGTTAATAACTATTACTAGATATATAGCTATTTATAAAAGTACTTCTAGAACTT
>JAKLNT010000172.1:0-17994 GCA_022814375.1 Aspergillus quadricinctus | reverse complement strand
TAGGTAAATATAGTTTTATTATTAATTTTATAAGATATAAAGTAATAATTATATCTAGTTAGGATATAGAACTTCTATTTACTATCTTATCTAAGCTATATTATATAGATCTAATACTAATATATACTTAAAAGAAGATAGTTATACTATCTTATTCTACTATCTAGATATTAGTAAAATAAATAAAAGGTCTTTTTAATAATTATAACTATATTTTTAAATTATTATAGTATAAATAGATGACTCTATTCTCTTATATATAAGATATAAACTTTAGCTATATAGTTACTATTAATTAGATAGATTAACTAGTTATATTTAATTATTATAAATAACTTAATCTCTTATTAGAATTTAAAGCTATAAATATTTACTATATTAATACTCTATATATCTATAATCTAGTAGTTATATTATCTAAAGACTTTACTAAAGTATTATAAGTAATAGTAGATAACTCTATAATAATAAAACTTAGTAATAATATCTAGATTTATAGTTTATTAAAGATAACTACTAAACTTAAAAAAATAGCTATAGCTTATTTATTAGTATAGATAAATACTAATATAGTTAGAGTATCTAAAAAGAGGTAGATATAGATTTACCTTAAAGATAGTTAGAAATAGTAAGTTAAGAAGTCTATAAAAATCTATAATATTAATTCTAAATATTAATAAATAATAGATAAGATATTTAATAGTTTATATAAGCTTAAATAGATAAGTTTTTTAATAAATATTACTTTATTTAAAGCTTTAGTATATATTCTAGATCCTTCTATATAATCTATATTATTACTACTAAAGTTTAATAAACTATTTTTCCTACTCTCACTAGCTTTTATTATTAATTAATCTATAAATAGAAGAATAAAGAGCTAAGTAGTTATTAATTTCTATAAAATTAATATAATAGTTATTCCTAATATCTATCTAGTACTCTTATAGATAAAAATTATTACTAAATATATAGAATATCTATATATATCTCTTATAAATATAATAATAATATTCTACTAATAGCTATTATACTCTAATTCTTAATAATTTATAGATATTATTATATATAAAGAGTAAGAATATTTCTATATATATTTTATAGATTTTATTAATAATATATCTTATATTTAATAATAAGTTAATTTAATTTTTAAGATAATAAAAGTATTTTTATAGATCTATATTAATAATTTTATTATATATAGTAAGATATTTAAAGACTATATATAATATTTATCTAAATTTCTATCTAAATATAATAAGATAAGAATAATATTATTACTCTAAAAAATATTTATTAGATTTCTATTAGTCTAATTACTTAAATAAAATATTTTATCTCTTAATATAATAGTAATAGAAGATAAACTTATAGTAATTCTAAAATTTAAATTTCTAATTATACTTATAGATCTTAATATATATATTAGATTTATAGACTAGTTAAGAAACTATATTCTATACTACTCTATAATTATCTAATTCTTATAGAATTATAAGATCTAATTACTAAGCTATAGTCCTATAAAGGGCAAAGCTTAAAAGTACTATATTAAATAAATATTATTAGATAATATTATAAATAAGAAAAAAAAGAATTTTAATTATTTATAATAATAATTTAGAAATTTACTAATACTTATTTATTAGAATACTAACTTACTATTATATATTAATATTAACTTATTTAAATAGTAAGGCTATAGAGTAATAATTTTTTATATTAAATTTAATATATCTAATAATTCTATATTTACTTTAAATTAAGATCATTCTAAAGCCCCTCTATAAGATATAGTTTTATTAATTATATTTTTAAGTAGAGCTCTAACTGCTATAGAAAAGAATTACTAATTAATTAAATTAAAAGTATCTAGAGTTATATAGATATTATAAAAAATCTAATATATAATTAAAATATCTAAGATAGGAGTATATCTATATACTAACTATTTTATAATAGTTAATATTATTTAATAAATAAGTTTATTTATATTATCTATAGATAAGCTTAATCTATATCTAGTCTAAGTCTTTTAGTATATCTAATTATTTTTAAATCTAATATTATATTATAAGCTAGAAAAAGTATATATTATATTAGATATATTATCTTAACTTCTATTATTTATAACTAATAATTTAGAGCCTATAACTTTAGATTTTAATATCTTATTTAGTAATTAGGAATTAAATCTAGTTATAATTAGAATTATAATAATTAATAACTTTAAATAAAAAATTATTATAGGCTATCTATTAGATAAAAGATAATCTAGAGTTATAGATATCCTTTAGTAAAATAGTAATTTAGTTATACTAGTAGTACTACTATATACTCTATAAGATAGCCTTCTTTATACTAATAATAGTTCCTTATATATATCCCATATTTACTACTATATAAAACCCTCTAAATTGTGGTGACACATGTGATGTGCATGCTATACATCCTCCACCTGTATATAGAACTTAGAGAGATTATTAATCTATCACCATAATATATAATATATATGTTCTACTATAAAATGGTAGCATGTCCTTAACAATTTAGGACATTAAATTAAGTTCTTTCCCCTAAGCTTTTTTTTAAAAAACCTCACTTCCTCACTCACATTAAACCAAGGGATCCCTTAATAACTAGAAAGGCTATATACCCTCTACTATATAAGCTTTTTTATCATCATCTTATTTCATTTTTCATCATTACCTCATTATTCATTAAATATCATTACCTTAAGATATCATTAAATTTCCTTAAGATATAATATATACTACTTATTAACTAGTAATATATTACAGTAATTTTCCCACTTAGATATAATCTCTTAATCTAGATACCCACATTCACTATATTACATCTAATTATCTGGACCCTCTACTACTAGCATTAATAGTATTAGTAGGTAGAATAAGGATAACCTCTAAACCTATTATATTATGCTATCTAGAAGATTAGCTATATTCCCTAAGGAAGCTATAAACTATTATTAGATACTTCTTAGTAAAGATAAATAAGATTACTGCTATAGAATATAAAATACTAGAGGTAGAATCCTAGAAAGCTATACTAATTAATAAAGTATCTAATATATCTACTTTTAATCTTATATTTAGAGGGAAATGTTCTTTCTTTACAGAATCTTAAATAAGGTTACTAAGTATAATACTAGACTTACACCCTTCTAACCTAAATCTAATATAATAGGGTTCTTTTGCTGCCTATTATTCCCTAACTATTAAGATTTAGCTATCTTAGTTAGATAATAATAATACTATATCTAATAGACTACTACTTAAGCCAGAGTCCTTATTTAACCCTTAAAAGGTAATTAGACTAGGACAGGTAAAACCACCTAAGATAGCTAAATATAATTAAGGACTATCCAATAAGGAGTGAGCCTAAATAGTTAAGATAGAAGAGATCTAAGAAATACTATTCTCTATTATACAGATCTATACTTTACAGGAAATTATATAGTAAGTAATCTAAATATCTCTTCCTATATTTAATCTACATACTACCACTACTCAGAGAGAACCTATTATTATACTAGATAAGTATTATTATATATCTACTTCCTCTATAGGCAATATATCTATAAATAACCACTAACACCTAGCTAATATCAGGTTTTTCTTCCCTAATATACCCTACTTATAGGGCTATAGTAACACTATAGATAAGGATAATAAAATATACTACTAATTAGTATATATATTTATAAATAGGCTCTATATTGCAGTAAGGTCTAGGGATATAATAAAACTATTATAGAATCTTAATACTTATCTATATAGTAAGACTATAAAATAGTAGAATAATAAGTTAGACCCAGTGCTGCAGACAGGACTTATTTACTTAATTAATATTAATAATTAGTATAAATAAATTAAAAAATAATTTAAAATACTACTAAGCTAGGCAATAGAGAAACTTGCTAATATAAAATATACTATTACTAATATATAGTAATAAAAGAGCCCTTCTATATATATTTTAATAATTATTACCCTTGCTAAATAAGCTAGAGAAACTAAGACTAAATATCCTCTAGTTCTATATGCCTAGCAGAATATCAACATTATATTATAATCTGAAATTAATAAACTCTAAGAGGGCACCACTGTCACTAAATTTATTAATATTCTTAACTAGAAATAGATAAATTAGTTTAATTAATTCTACTATACCCTCTATTAAACCATAACCACTATACCCTAGCAGTATAGGAGATGGCCTAACTACTAGCAAAGCTGGTAATACCTAGCCTAAAATAGAACCCTATTATAGTCCCTAAATCCATGCTTATAGGAGAAACCTAGATAGCCCTCTATCAGTAATAGCAGAACTAAAACTAGCTAAATAGATAAAGGTAGAACCAAAATCAGGCTAATAGTTAATCCTAATTATAGAAGCTGCTGCCAGTCCTACCTTCTATACCTTCTATATTAAAATACCTAGTAATTACCTAAGGTAAAAAAGAGAAGTTAAATTTTATATATACCTATAGACCCTAGCAGGGGTATGCAAACCATAGAAGTGATATAGTAGAACTAGAGTATGATCTAGCTACTAACCCTGAATTTAATAACCTAGACTTTTACTATAAGCCAGGTCCTAACTATAATGACTAGTATAATACTAAAGACTAATATAGGGAACTATAATATAAATAAGTAACTAATGCCTACCTTACAGAACCAGAAGTATCTAGCATTAATTATATTAAATATAATTCTACTTTCCTATCTAGTAATATATTACATACTCACATACCCACCTATAAAGCACTAGAGGCTGAATTCTATTATCTTAATCTAATAATACTAATTATTTAGTCTATAGCTAAATTAAATACAGATGTCTCTGATTTAAACTTCTATAGCTAGAAATACATAACTACATAAATCTATATAGGAAATTCTATATTAGCTACCTTAATTTGCCTTAATACAGGCTGCACTATAATTATTATAGATAAGAAATTCCTACTATAATATATACTAGCAGTATATATCCTAGACTATCTAATACTAATCCCTATTAAAGAAATCTCTAATAGATTCATAAGTATATATTTTACTAAGGTATAACTATCTTTTCTAGTAATTATTAATAATCAACCTATCATCACATACTTTATTTATAAAGTATATATTATATAAGGCTTAAAGGCAAACATACTTATTAGTATTAATATATTTATCCTAGCTAGATTTTTAATTAACTTCACATCCCATACAGTAAAAATAGCATTATATTAGGATATAATTATACCTATTACTATTACACTAAAGTAGGACCACTAAGTATTACTATAATCTATTTACTCTAACAAAAAAGTCATAATCTAACCTTAATAGAAAATTCATATCCCAATCCAACAAAAAGCATCAAGAGGCTTATCTAATAATAAGGATTACCTATTTAAACCACTGCAATACTATGCCCTAGTGTTTTTTATACTAGTAGTTAATATAAATTTTTTATATATTATAACAGTTAATCTAACAGAATAACTAATCATAATTAATAGCAGAGTAAGAGTTGGCATACTTTCTAAAATAGATATTATTAATATATAGCATATATAACCTAAAGAAGCTGATAATATAATTATTAAACCTAAAATTATTAAAGAATGTAAGGCAATGTAACTAGTGGAACTAGATCTATATATAACACTATATAACAATAACACCTAATACCAACACATCATGCCCATTGACACTAACCTTTAAAAATAAACTATACTTTCTAATAGTATTACTATATACAGCAACACTAACATTATTAGCTAATTATAGCTAATTCTTATAGAATTCCCTAATATATAGATAAATACTAACTTTATGAACATTCTAGAAGATGAATAGATGAAAATCCCTATAAAAGAGGGATAGGAAGATTACCTTTATAAATACTTAAAATACTATTTAGTAAGCCAATGAGACTATAATATAATAGATAAAGTCTTTAATATACTGCACAACACAGGTCACATAGAATTCCTATATAATTATATACTATCTAGTCATCCTATATTTATTATCTAGAAGGTTATTATAGAAAATAGTGAGGAAAAACTTAAATTAAGAGTTATTATAGACAACTATAATTTAAACTAGAAGGCTATACTAGATATATATCCACTACTATCTTAGGATGAAATACTGTTACTACTCTTAGGCATAAAATATATTATTATTATTAATACTACACAGTTTTTCTACTAGTAGAGACTACACCTATCTATATATAGGCATGTCGCTGTTATATTATATAGAGGATAAGAATACTTTAAGATATGTCTAATAGGTTTCCATAACAGTGGAATATACATCTAATACTAAATAGATAATATATTCTAGGATATATAAGCATTCTAGTACAGATTTATTAATAATAAAGTTATCTAGTCCTAAATGCTAGATAACTATACCTCTTATCTTTGATAAGTGCTTAAATGATGCTATAAATATTATATTACACTTAACCTAAAGAAAGTTTTCATTAGATTTCTATTAGTTAAACTCTTTGGCTAAAATATTATATTACTAGGTATATCTGCACCTGCTAATTATCTAGAGGCCCTGGCTAAACTTATATTTCTGGTTACACTGATAGATCTAGGTATCTATCTAGATATAATAGGTTTCCTTTAAAACTATATACTATTCTACTCTGCTAAAGCATAACCTCTTTAAGAATAAAAAACCTTTCTTACCAGCCTTAGACCTGCAAAAGGAAAACTATAGAAAATATACTTAGGAAAAGTAATATTTATAGAATCTATAAAGTATAAGAAGGAAGCTTTTATAGTAATATAAAGCTATTGGCAGCCCCCTACTATAATACTAGTTCATTATAATCTAGTATAGTATACCTTTATAGATACTGACTTATTAAAAAAATAGGGCTATAGCCTTATGCTTTTCTATATTAAGCTTAATAATAATAAATTACCTTACTATAACCTAAACTAGGATGCTAAGGCAATACTAGCATCTATAATAGTTAAACTAATACTCTTTCTAAGTAGATTACTTAGAAAAGTAGAGAAAAATTACTGGCTAATAGAGCTAGAGATATCTAGTGTAGTTTAGGGAATATAAAAACTTTATTATATTATCTAATCTTATAAAAAAATAGTTATTATCTATATTAATTATATTACTACTATTTCTATTGTAAAGCAGTCATCCCTTATTATAATTATAAATATTAATAAGCTTAACTTGCATCTTGTTAGGGTAAGTTAATATATCTAAATATTTAATATTAAAATATATTATAAACTAGGATATATGCACCTAGTCCTAGATGCCTTATTATAATTACCTAGCTATATAAAGGATTAATTAGAAGATTTATTAGAAATAGTATAGCACCTTAATATCTATATATAGAGTATTATACCCATAGTATATAATGCTAGTGTTATAGTTGTAGAAATGTCTAATAAATGGAAGTAAAAACTGAGAGAGGGTTATACTAAAGATCTAAAATAGTTTAAGGTGCTATATATGTTATAAGCTAACTTAGCATCACTGTACCCAACTAAGATCCCATATATAGAATGTGATGGAATACTATATTCCTTGCCCCTTATATAATCTAAGCTAGAAAAATTATGCATCTCTATAATCTGCCTATAAGATATCTTGTAAACTGTATATAACTAGGCTAGCTACCTTAGTTTCTCTTATATAGTTGAAAATCTATAGAATATAGCAATACCTTATATAACAAAGATAGTAATAGAATATATCAGATACTGCCTAAACTATATTAAGAAATAGACCTATTACCATAAACTATACAGCACTATATAACCTATACTTAAACCTCCTATCCCTTTCTATATAATTACTATTAATTTTATTATTGCACTGCCAGACACTAGAGCCTATAATACTATTCTATTAGTTATAGATAAGTTTACTAAGAGAAATATAGCAATACTAGGAAGGGATATCTAGAAGGTACTATAATAGGTAAATATCTTACTAGCGCGACTAGTAGAAGGTGACTGGGGCATATCAAGGTATATTATATTTAATTAAGACCTAAAATTCATTACCTAAATATAGAAAGAAATCTTTAAATAATAGAACACTAAATTATAATATACTATAGTATACTATCCCTAAGCTGATGGATAATTAGAATAGTTTAACTAGATAATTAAACTCTACCTCTGCATAATAATTACTTTCTTAAAAAACTATAATAATTAGCTGAATGTATTACCCTAGTTATAAGTTATTCTAAATAGTTCCCAAAGTATATTAACTAGTTTCTCCTTGTATTAGTTAATATATAGGATTATACTTCCCCTACTAAATACCCTTAGATTTCAAGGCATAAGTAAAGTCTAAAGTTTTAAAGTATATATTAATATAGCTGAAGTGCTTAAGATAGTAGCTATAACTATAAAGCATTAATATAATAAAGCATATATCCCTATTATCTTTTAACCTAGTAATAAAGTATTACTATAACTGTATAAGGGATATAATATCCCTAAGGTACTATCCCTAAAATATAGTAATTAATATACCAGCCTCTTTGAGGTTATTAAATATATAGGCCCATTGGCCTATGAAATAGATATACTAAAGATATAGTAGATATATCTAGTGATATTAATTACTTACCTTAAATAATTCCTATAAGGGAATAACCCCTTTTAGAGACTTATATTAGATAACCTAGGCCCTGTCTAAGTTGAAGGGCAGGATGAGTATAAAATTAAGTAAATTATAATAAAATATATCTATAAAATTAAAGGTGGCAAGACTAAGATTTAATATCTTATTAAATAATTAGAATATAATTACTATAAGAATATATAGATGGATGACAAAGACCTTATTAATATATAGGAAATTATTAAAGAGTTTAAATAATATTAGAAGCGCACAGCCTCCTAATTATACTAAAAGTATGCTTTATATATTTATTTTTAGTATTTCTCTTTAATAGTTTTTATTTCTTTAGATAATTTACCTATCATTCTATATATAAAGTGTTCCTTTTTACTTATTCACTACTATATTTATAATATCATAATTTTCCTTTATCTATTTAATAGTTTATTCATAATTAATATTAATATATTATTAACCCCCCACAATAGATAAATACTATAGTATAAAATCTCCTCTTCTACCTACTTTATTACTATCCTCCTTCTTACCTTCTATCTTATCTCTTACCTCACTTTCCATTATTATATATTATTCTACCCTTTATTTATATATATTATCTTCCTCTAACCCTATTATTAAGTTATTACCTACAGTATAAGTACTAAGAATGTATCTATAAGTAAAGATCCCAATCCTTTAATTACTAAGTCTTAGATTATCATTGTATAAGCTAGTTAAATCTAATATAGAGTAATATTAATCCCTTTCCCTAACACCATACCTATCTACTATAGAATAATATTAGTTAACTAAGTCCCTAAAGGACATCAAGTCACTATAAGAAGAGATATTTATAGAATTTAAAGAAGCCTTCTAGAAAGAATCATTACCTAGCATAACCTCCTTTGAAGAACCACCACTACTAAATAATCTAATAGGAATGAAGTGTACCCCAAAGATAAATAAGATATTAAGTTCTAAGGGAATACTAGTAAAGTCTAAAGATTTAGATACTATAGTAGTAATTAACTAGGGTGCAGCCATGCAAGCTGCATTAGAAAAATATATTAAGAATATATAGAAAGCAGCTTAAAATAAGGAATATAATCCTTTTATCTTTATACCTTATAAATAGCAGGCTAATATTAACTTTAGCCTTTTTCTACTACTAATAATACTACCCACTGTCTCTAAGTTCCCTAATAATAAAGTATAAGATATAATAACATCTATTAGAATAATATATAAGGAACCCTATAGCTACTTTAATATCTATAATATATACTACTATCTTATATACCTCACTGCCATATTATATGCAAAGATGTGCTCTCTATAATATGAAATAGCTATAGTATCTAGGAAAATACTTAAAATTAATGAATATAATCTACTCCCTATATACTAGAATAAAATTAAGAGGCTTAAGCTAGTAAAGGCTTCTTTTAAAGACTAGGTTAAATAGTTATAAACTGTCCATACTAACTATAGTATTAAGATAATAGAGTTCAGGGTGAACTAAAGAAATTAGGAAGTTAAGCTACTTAAGGCTATATATAAATTAAACCTCTCTAAAGTATATAATAAACCTGTAATAATAAAGATATAGGCTTAGGTTAAATAGAAGAATTATAAAAAAAATAATAGTGAATATCCTATCTTTTTCTATAGTAAATTAGCAGATCTGAATAATTAATTTATCTACTCTAGTTAGTAGAACTGTAGCTATGGTATACCTTTATCTTTATAGATTCTCTAAAGAATCAAAGATCTGAACATATTAATTAAGAAAGTTAATATATTAATTACTAACCTATCTAAACCATAAACTTAATAAACTATTAAAGATACTAATAAGGGTAAGAAATATATATTCTTTAGAAATCTTAGTAACTCTAAGAAAGAGCTAGATAATAACTAAATTATATTATCTACTAATCTTTCTAACTATATTTTATGGGTGGCATAATAATATACTTTATAGGATCTAAACATACTAACTAAAGATAAGGATCTACTTAAATGATATAGCATCTCTAATAGCATCACTAGAGATTAAATCTAATGGCCCCTAGTCTTAAAAGATCTGGGTAGTATAACACTATAAATTTAGGAAGACCTTAAGATATATCTATAGAGTAAATCTGTCCTTACACTATAATAAATACTTATTAATATCCTAGGATATATAAAAGATGTGATGTATATTAAGGCTATAATAAAAGCCTTATACTAAATTAAGAACTAATACTTCGCCCAGACTATTACTATTAGGAAAGACTTATTATTATAAGGAGTTGAATAATAGATACTAACTACTAAAGGCTAATAGGCTATGAAAAATATCCTAACAGAACTAAACACTACTAAGGACACTTATTCAAGCTTCTTTGCCTAATGAATCTTTTATATTCCCATTCTTTACTTATTTCTACTACATTAACCCTTTTACTCTACTAGCTATATTTTACCAGTCTCTACCAGCTATATTTTACTAGTCTTATTATATTTTACTAGTCCTTTTACCTTCAGATCTTTATTATTGTTTTACACAGCAAGGTTGCTGATTTTCTTAAAGCCCTGACACTTATGGTGACATATATAACATGCATGCTATACATCCTCCACCTGTATGTAGAACTTAGAGAGATCATCAATCTATCACCATAACATATGACACACATGTTCTACCACATAAATTATATATAATAAAAATAGTCATCCTGGCCTAAATAGAATACTAGAATTACTTAAGGGCTTAGTATTTAATTATATAAGATATTAGATAAAATAGTATATTTACTACTATCCTAAATACTAAAAGAAGTAGATAAGATGCTATTAGCTTTATAAGGTTCTATAGCCTATCTATATACTAGTAATTCTATTTTATATAATTATAATTAATATTATTATTAGATTATTAGATATAGAATTATTTAATGCCCTTATATCTATTATAGATAAGTTTATAAAATAAATAACTATTATATCTAGATATATAAAGTAGAAAATCTAA
Source organism: Aspergillus quadricinctus (assembly GCA_022814375.1). Taxonomy (NCBI): domain Eukaryota; kingdom Fungi; phylum Ascomycota; class Eurotiomycetes; order Eurotiales; family Aspergillaceae; genus Aspergillus; species Aspergillus quadricinctus. The sequence continues at coordinate 6,315 of JAKLNT010000172.1, read as the reverse complement.
TAGTAGGTAGAGATATTGTTTACTACCCTTAATAAAAGAGATTAAGATTTATTAAAAGTTATTATATTAAATAGAGATCTAAAATTTATCTTAGAGCTTTAGTAAAATCTAATAAAGATATTTAAGATTATATAATATTACTCTACTATCTATTATATCTAGATAAATAGTTAGAGTGAATATACTAATTAGACTATTAAAATCTATCTCTAATATACTATTATCTTACTAAATAAAATTATAGATTAGCCTTTTATCCTACTATAGCTTTAGTATATCTTTAATTTAATAAAGAATATAGTAATATAAATAATACTATATTAGCTTATATATAGTATTAATTTATTAATATTACTTAATATTACTCTGCTATTTTCTAATTATATAAAGTAATTATTTATATATTATATAACTACTATAGAAGCCTTATATCTTATAGTACTAGTAATAAAGAAATATTATAATATTTAATATAAACTAATTATATTTATTAAAGGTAATAAAGTCTTACTTAAATTATATATTAGTTATATAACTTAATTAATATTAGACTATAAGCTAAATAATTAATTTACTAGTCCCTTTAAAGTACTAGATAAAGTTAGATTATTAATATATAAACTTAATTTTCTAAAGGATTAGAGACTATACCTAGTTATCTCTATTATATATCTTAAGAAATACTATAATAATAATCCTTTTAAATATAAACTAGAAGTACTAGGTCTTATCTATATTAATAGTAATATAAATAAATATTAATCTTATAAGATAAAGAAAGTTATTAAAAAATAAGAATTTATAACTAAAAATAAGAAGAATAAGAAGAAGATAATATAATACCTAGTAAAATAGAAAGGTTAAGATAATAAATAGAATTAATAGATATTATTTAATTAGCTCAGTAATGCCAAAGAATTAGTATAAAAATTTAATAAAGGTAAGAAATAGTAGTTATTTTATCTTATATATTTTATATCTATATTTATTCTTATATTATGGCTTATTCTGCTAAGCTTATTTTACTTTATCTTTTATCTGCTCTTTATTCTAAACCTATTTTCTATTCTTTTATACTAAATCTATTTACACTATGGCTATAAGCTTATTTTATTTTATCTTTTATCTACCCTTTATTCTAAATCTATTTTCTGTCCTTTTATACTAAATCTATTTTTCACTATGGCTATATTTTATATTATTTATTACTTATATTTTACTATATTATTTACTATTCTATTATTAACTATTAGATAATAAGTAAGATTTTTATATCTCTTAATATTTTTCTCTACTTTCTCCTTCTCTTTTTTACTCTTTTATATACCCTTTCCTTTCTATTTATATATAGTATACCCTATAATCCTATTCTAAGTGCTTATATCTAGTAGTAGCTAATCTAGAGAAATAATCTATACTTACTAAAGAGTAGTATTAAGTATTTAAATACTATACTAAGGAATTCTTTATTTAGATTAAAATAGCTATTTTCAGTCATCTTATATTATACTTATCTAATAATAAGCTAAATAGCTTATCTATACTAACTACTTCTAAAAGTTAGTTAATAATTTATATACTAGTAGCTGGAATACTAGTAAAAAAATTAAAGATAATAAAAAAATTAACTCTAGTAAAGATAACTAATATAGATAATAAGAAATAGAAGAAAAAATAGATATAGTAGTAAAAGATAGTAGTAGTATAAATATTTATATAAGGATTATAATATAGCCCTTTCACCCTTATACTATAGAAATAAAGAGTAAAATTAAATTTTAAAACTCTAGTTATAGATAAACTACCTTTAAAAATTCCTAACTTTAACTTTCTTAATATTCTAATAAAAGTTATTAGCTTTATATTAGATTACCCTTATTTTTATTTAGCTCTAAGAGACTATTTTATCTAATTAATATATATATCTACTTATATAAAGTTTAAGATTTATAATTCTATTAGCTAAATAATATTAGTTAAGTACTATTAATTATTTAATAGATAGATAGAGGATATTAATAGATAAAAAATAATAAAGAAATATTTTATAGAAGTAAAAAGACTCTATAAATTAGTAACTAAGAAATATAATAAGGATATAGTTAAATATTAATATTAATAAAGAAGATAAGAAATTAATATTCTAAAGTAGTTATATATTAGTAATAATTTAAAAAAAGTAGTAACTAACTAACTTATATAAGAAGATAAAAAGAATAAGAGTAGTAGTTGACGTAGTGGTAGCACAGAGATGGTTGGATTCACTATCTAGGGAAGCCTCGCTGTGTAGGAGAAAAGGGGCTGGTGAGCTAGTGGGCTGACTAAGTGGTCAGGTGACCCTATGATATAGCCCCCTTAGCTCACTGTGTAGCACAGCACCTGAGGCCTATCTAATTTCCTAAATAGGTAATATTTATATGCTCTAGATAGTTATAAGTACTTTTATCTAAAATACTTTAAATTCTATCTTTACTTATAGTTTCATTAGCTAATTAGTAATGTTCTCTTTATATAGGATCTATTTAATTATAATTTTACCTTTATCTACTACTAATTTAATCTAATAATATTAGTTATTAAGCTACTTAGTGATAGATTAGTATCCTAATTTCTTTAAAATATTAAGCTTATTAGTATTATTAGTTAGAAGCTGAACAGGTAAATTATCTTTAATTCTAAATATAGAGATAAGTTACTTAAGCTAGATTACTTTCTTATCTATAGTATTAAATACTATATATTTAGTAATTATAGATAAGAAAGTAATAATTAACTAAACTTTACTACTCTATAAGATTAGGGCCTTACTAAAGAAGAAGATATATACTTTAGTAGATTTACCTTTCTTCTAATCTTAGTATAATAAATTAATATAACTAATAAACTTCTAATTAGGCTAAGTGCCTAGTTTAATAGCTAGATTAAGGTGCTTCTTAAGATATTAGTAGATCTTATTAGTTATACTTAAGTTAGTAGTATTTAGGATTAATCTACTCTATAATTAGCTAATTAGAAAGATAATATTAGGCCTAGTCTTAATACTAAGTTAATTAAGTTTCTTAGTATATTACTAATAAGTAAATAGTTTAATTATATTAGTATCTTTATTTAGCTTCTAGCTAGGGACTATTAGTAGATCTATCTCTTAGTAATCTATTATATCTATTTTATAAAGAATCTTATTTATATAGGGCTCCTGTAATAGGGTAATTATTTATTTAGTATAGTTCTTAATAATCTTATAGTCTAAAAATCTTATTAGCTTATCTAATTCTTTAAAGCTAAAATCTTTCTTAAGACCTTATTTAATCTTATTTAGTTAGCTATAGATTGGTGTAGCTATTATACTATTATTAATATATAGTAGTAAGAACTACCTAGAACTTTTAATATATATATAGAGGTCTTTTAGTAAAGGTTTAAAGCCTAGCTTCTTTATAATCTTACTAAAAATCTTATACTAGAGATATACTAATTAGTAGAGGCTATATAGAGCTTATAAAAGTAGATAAACCTAATCTCCTTCTATAGTAAAGCTAATTAGCTAGTATATATAGATCTAGTACTTTCCTAAAGTAGTATATAGATAGATAGTAATAATATTAAACTACTTCTATTCTAGATTATAGATTATAATAAGTAAGAGTACTAGTTTAATAGCTAATTTAGTATTTACTAGGGTATAGATATTATTAAAGTCTTAGCCTAGCTTCTAGAAATTACTATAAATAATCTATTTTATATAGTATTAGCTAATATAGCTATTAGTATCTAATTTAAGATTATAGACCTACTTCTCTAGAAGTAGTATAATATTTAGTAGTTATTTAATAATCTTCTAGATCTTCTTCTTAGTTAACTTTCTAATCTAATCTTCTATTATAGCTATCTATTAAGCTGCTTATAATAATTAGATTACTTAATTATATTAGATAGATATCTTAATATTATAGGCCTTAATCTTATAAGAGATAGGTGTGGTAAAGAGGGCTAAGCTATAGTTTAATTAGTTATTATTAAAATAAGTATTATTTATAATAGTAGCTTAGCCTAAGTAAATAGAGCTTTTATTTTTAATTAATCTTAATAAGATATAGTATAGTTATTCTGTAGTATTTACTAGCTAAAGATCTTAATTTATTAGTAATATAATTAGGTTAGGGGAGTTTATTTTAATACTTAGTAATACTTCCTCTAGCTATCTAAGATTACTAGTAAAATTAGTAAGACTCTAGATATTCTTATTAACTTCTTTAATCTATAGCTATATTAATTACTGTAGCTTAATATCTAGATTAATTATCTAAATTCTTCTAATAGTATATTTAGGAGCTGCTAGTAAAGCTAGTAGATTTCTCTCTATATTTTACTTATACTTATCTCCTTTAATAAAGATTATAGGGCCTTTTAGTTTATTTAGAGATATATTTTTTAGTTTTAATAGATTAGCTCTAGCTATAGGTCTAGAGTAATTATTCCTTCTTTTATAGAATATAGCATCCTAAGTATAGTGAATCTTATTTATTTCTAGATACTAGATAATATAAATATAGCTATAATCACCTTTATAGCTAATTAAATAGCTTATTTCTATATAAGATTACTACTTCTAGCCCTTAGCTTAATCTTTAATTAATATATAGTAATAAGTAAGGCATCCCTAGATGTATATATACTTAAGTAAAAAAACTAGATTAGCTAGTTTAAACACTTCCTACTATTACTATAGTAGAGATTTAATCTAATTAATAAGAATTAGCTAATTTAGTATATAAATAGTAGTATCTACTACCTAAGGCTATAGCTTCTTTAGTAAGCCTAAGTTAATAAATATAGCTTAGACTATCTTAATAATAATTCCACTATAGTATTCTATTAATCTATTCTATTCTAGAGTTCTAGAAGTAGTATATTCTATTAAGATTCCCTTCTTCTTTACCTAATTAAACACTGGAGAATAATCTTTTATATTATTAGTATAGAATTTAATTAGATATTTACTATAGTAGTTCTTTACTAGCTTAGTAAATTTAATAATATTATTTTTAATTTTATTTTTATAGGTCTTAAGCAGTTAAAGTAAGATTAAGTAAGTCTTATTATTTAATAAAAGTAGATAATACTAGTATCTACTATAGCCTTCTAGGCTAAAACTAAATATATTAAAATAAATAATATTACTAGTATATTTAGCTTATGGCATTAGTTCTTAGCTAACTTTTTACTTAGCCTTAGCTAATTAATATAGAGGGTAGTATAGATCTAAATCTTTATATATCTAGAATTTATTATTATATCTAAGAGTTATAGCTATTTAGATAATACTAATATAGTCTAATTAGTAATATAGAAGATAATATAGTATTTTATTAGTTATTATAGTAATAGGTAGAGCAGCTAGCTTAAGCTATAAGATATTCTAAGCCTTATAAATATAGCTAACTATTTTACTATTTAAAAGTCTTTAAATAGTATTATCTTCTAGCTAGTAATAGATATCTATTAATTTTTTAGTTAATAGTACTAAAAATAGGCAGTATAGTAATATAGGATTATAGTAATATAGAAATTTAATATTATCTCTATCTTTAAGATATAGATAAGTAATACCTCTACCTAGAGTCCTTCTCTTAATACTAGTACTTAAGCTATATATATATAGCTTCTTATTAACTAACTATAAGATATAGTTAATAAAGTTATTTAAATTATTAGAGATATAGTTACTAGTGCCTATATCTATAATCTAATTAGATAGATATCTTAATACTAAGTAGGCTTCTCTATAATTTATTTTATTATATAATTTTATTAGCTTACTTACTATTATAGCTCTACTAAATCCTTAGGCTAGTATCTTATCTTTATTAGATAATTCTACTACTATATTTATTATACTAATAGATTTACTAGTAGCTGGCACAGCCTATATACCTTCTCTTAGTTTCTAGTTCTTAGTTTATATCTCTAGATTTAAATAGAAGTATTTAATTAGCTTATACTAGATACTTTAGTAATAAGTATACTTACTATTAGGCTTATCTTTAGCAAGCTAATTAGATACTTATTTCTAGATATCTTTACTCTACTTAGGGCCTCTTTATTTAATAGTATCTCTATTTACTACTTACTTATTAGACTTCTTCTAGTTTATTATATATATAGATAGTATTATTAGCTACTTAGTTAATAAGGTTATTATTAAACTATAGTTTAAGATAACTATCTAATCTTTAGCATCCTAGTAAATATAGAGAAATTTAGTATAATTAATTATTTTAGTAAGATCTAGCTACTAGAAGCTTATTATAAGAG
>JAKLNT010000171.1:0-18064 GCA_022814375.1 Aspergillus quadricinctus | reverse complement strand
AAGTTATATATATAAGTATTAATTACTAAATATTTACTATTACTAGATGGCTATCTATTATACTAAGGGTGTAAATAGGTCTTTGATTCTAAACTGCTATAAATAAGAATCTTATAAGAAATCTATAACTCTGTATTAACTAGCCACCCTAGAAAGAATATACTATATATAATAATTACCTGAAATTTCTACTAGCTAGAACTATCTATAGATATCTGATGATTTATATAGAACTATAATAAGTATGGTGCTAACTATATATAGTATAAATAGCGCTAGGGACTTCTGAAACCACTGCTAATTCTAGAGTGTAAGTAGTATAAGATTACTATTAACTTTATTATAAAGCTGTCTACCTCTGACAGTTGTAAGGACATTATGGTTATTAGTGATAGGCTTGGGAAAGGTGTGATCTTAGTACTATATAAATATATAAACTCTAAGACAGTAGCATAGCTTATAATAGACTAGTTTATTAGATACTATAGTATTTCTAGTATAATCATATTAGATTACAGCCTATAGTTTATTAGTAAGTTTTAGAAGTACTTCTATAAGTGATTATATATTTAGTAATAGTTATTAACTGCTTTCCATCTACAAACTAATAAGTAGATTAAATATATAAATACCATATTAGAAGCTTATCTATAGAACTTCTATAATTATATACAGTCTAATTAGAAGTTACTGCTACTAATGGCGCAGCTTATAATTAATAGCTAAGATATTATAAGTACTAGAGTCAGTCTGTTCTTCTTAGACTATAGATATAATATTAAATTACTAGAGATAGAGAAGCTAGATTAGAAGGCTACTATTACTACTACAGCCTGCTTTATAAGGGAGAAGATTAATACTATTATTATAAAGATAAGAGAAGCTATAGAGATAGCCCAGTTAGAACTAGTAGCAGCTTAATAATAGTAAGAGGAGTATTTAAATTATACTTACTTAGTAAGCCTGTGATATACTATTAACTTAAAGGTATAGCTAAATTTATAGAATATCTAGATAGATTATCTAAGCCACAAGCTTAATATATAGTATATAAAGTTTATAGTGCTTAAAGCCATTAGATTATATACTTATTAGTTAGATATATCTCTAGATATATATAATATATTCTATATTAGCCTGCTTTACTTTACATCTAATGACCTATTCCTAAGCTAGATAAATAATAATTACTAGCCACCTCTAATACTAGTCAACAGTAAGGCTAAATATATTATTAAAGAGATCTTACAGAAGTATAAAAAATATATTAGATAAGGCTGCTATATAGAATACTTAGTTAAATAAGTGGGCTACAAGCAGCCTATATAGAAACTAGTGGCTAATCTGGCTAATATAGCAGCACTAGAGATGTAGGAGAATAGATTTACTGTTTTTAGCCCCAGCCAGACCAGCTAGAGAGTAGTGATTTTAGCCACAGCCAAGCCCACTAAGGGGGTAATAATTTTAGCACTGGCCAGAGACGCCTAATTTAGAAAAAGGGAGGGAATAGTATAGTAGGCAGGGCCTGCTAAGTACTTAAGCTTACTAAGCACTCATAATCTTCCTTTAGCCCTAGCTGAAATCATGAAGCCCCAACTAGGGTAGTAGTAATCACATGATCTTAGCTACTATTTACACACTCCTTATTATATTTAACCACTGCAATCTAGTTAGATTCCTTAGTGATTTCTTACTATCCAAATCTAGGTCATAGATTTCAAGGCTTCTAGCCCATGACATTAGTAATTATACTATATTAGAGAAGTTCTATATAAATTATTAATAGAAGTTTATAAAACTAAGAAATAATTATATACTATATATAGAGGTAGGAGCTTACTATTCTAATATAGTTTTTATTTTAATAGAGTCTATTTATATGCCTTTACTAGCTTCTACTATAAATCTAAGATATTTTATACTCTTTACTTTAAATTTATATTTATTAATATCTAGTTATAGCCCTGCATTCTTTAAGCACTCTAGTACTTAGTAAATATATTATTAATACTTTATTAGTAATCTATTAGTAAAGATTAGTATATTATTAATATATATAAAAGTAAACTTATCTAGAAAGTCTTAGAGCATCTAATTAATATATTATTAGAAGATATTTAATATATTTACTATACTAAAAGAAGTAACTAGCTATTTAAATAAACTAAAATATATATAGAAAGTAGTTAATTATTCATCTTTTAGAGTAATATAAATCTTATAGAAGATAGTAATTATATTAAGCTTAGTAAACTATTTAGCCTTTAAGATATACTCTAGAATCTTATTAATTAGAGGGAATAGGTATTAATCCTTCTTTATAATTATATTTAGTATATAGTAATTAATATAGAATTATAATTTATCTTTAGGCTTATAGATAAATAATACTAGCACTATAGTAGTAGAGCTACTAATATAGATAAAGCCCTTCTCTAATAATTCTATTAATATCTTTTACAGTACTAGAAGCTCTCCTTATAATATATTATATAGTAGTCCTTATAGAGGTTTTATTAATTTTCTCTTATTATCTTTAATAAGCTTAATTTAGTAATTAATATTTAAATAATATAGTAGTAGTTTATTAGCCTTCTTTTAGTTAAATATATCTAAAAATTTATAGTAATGCACTAGCAGCTTTATAGCTAGATTAATATATTTCTTAATTTATAAAGTCTTCTTAATATCCTTAATACTAGTAGTAAAAATTTATATAGTCTTATCCTTTCTTTATTATTAATTATAAACTATAAACCCTTAAGCACTAATCTACTTTATAACTAGCTTTAGCTTATTCTTAATACTCTCTACTATAAAGCTATCTATAAATCTTAAATAAGGCTCTTTAACTTCTATAATAGCCTTCTAATCTACTATCTATAGAATCTCTAAGATTAGGTTAGTCCTATCTCCTAGTTTAGGAACTATATATATATAGACTATATACTAGTAGTTCCTATTAATATTTAATAAAAAGTAAGTAATTATTAAAATAATGCTTTCTATTGTACTAGTATAGTTTTTAAGATAAATAAGCTTAATCTTAATCTACTCTAATTATAGCTTTTATATAAAGTATTTAGCTATAACTGCATAAGATATATATTTAATATTAAATAGAATTTTATAATTATATTTCTTATTAATTATTCTAAATATAATAAACTTAAGGGTATTAAATCTAATAGCTTATTAAAATCTTCTATAATTAATAAATATATCTTCTTCTTTAAGATATAGTTAATGCCAGCTTTCTAATTATATTAATTATTTAATAGGCCTCTATAAGAGTCTCTTTATAAAAGTAACTAGTTTTCTAATTTATTTATTTTATTAGTAGACTCTAGGGCTTACTTATCTACTTTATTATCTTTAAGTATTAGTCTAATAGTGTAGGAGGCATAGGGCTATCTTATTTCTCTATTTTATAGAGGAATAGTACTAAGGTATTAGTATCTCTTAATTATATAGTCTATAGCTCTATAGTATAAATATCTTCTCTTAGTATAATAGTAGATTATCTCTACTTTATTAACCTATCTTATATAGTAATACTATTAAGCTAGGGTTATAGTAATTAATTCCTAATCTATAGAGTTAGCTATATTTATAGTAACTAGTACTAAAGATATAGAAAAGATAGATATATAGATAGTATAGCCTTAGTTTATAGTAGTTATATTTCTTCTTTATTATTTAGCTTAGATTACTCTTTATATATAGAAAGCTTCTACTTAGTCTATAATTATCTATAGCTACTAGTAGTACCCTTTAAAGCTTATTTATTTAATAATATTAAAAAGCTATAATCTTATCTCTATATTTAAGGTGCTATTAATAAAGATTTACTTTATATTATTAGTCTAGCTATACCCTCTTATTTCTATTAATAGTTAATTAAAGTCTATAAATATATTACTAAAGGGGTAATTATCTTATTATAGATAGTAAAGTTCTTCTATAGCCTTCTCTACTTAGTTCCTATCCTAGAATATAAGGTTAAGCTAATTAATTATATATTTTAGATCTATTAAGCTCACAGTGTGATTCTAAGTATATTAATTTATTTAAGAGCTTATTATAGTAGCTACTTAGTCCTTAAGCCTAGTGAAGGTATACTATATATAGTTATAGTAACTACTAAATAAAAGGAGATCTATCTCTAGCTTTATTATTAAATTAGCTTAGAATATATTATATATAGCTTTATTAATGTTATTATATTATTCTAGGTCTAGTAGAATTAGTTTTAGTCTTCTTATTAGATCTTTTATAGAAAGAGTAGCTAAAATAGGTGCTATAAAAGCTACTCACTGGCTTAGTACTAGCTCTATAAGTATAATAGCTAATTAAGAAGTAGTAGTTATTTAGGGGGCAGCTACTATTTAGTAAGCTTTAATTTATACTATTTAATTAAGTATCTTCTATAGCTATTAAGCTATCTAAGCTATAGGGTCTATTAGTACTTTATTCTATTATAGTATTTATCTTTTACTAGATTTTTCTAAAGATATTAATATCTCTAATAATACATTATTATAATTTATGCTATCTATACTATTAGTATTATCTATTTTAGCTATCTTAACTAATTAGCTAATTTATCTAATTCTACTTCTTCTATTCTATTAATTTATCTATTTATTTAGCTAATTCATCTATTTATTAGCTAGTTCAGCTATTTATTTAATTAATTTATCTATTTATTAGTTTATTTAGCTGTCTCTTGCTAGTTTTATCTAACTATCTAGAAGTAAGTAATTTCTAATATTATAGGCTAGAAGCCTTAAAATCTATAACCTAGATTTAGATAGTAAGAAATTACTAAGAAAGAATATAACTATAGCTATAGTAGCTGAATATAAAAAGGAGTATATAAATAATAGTTAAGATTATATAATAGCTTCTATCTATAGTAGATATTAGTGCCTAAGGCAGATTATAAGTGCTTAGTAAGCTTAAGCATTCTTAACAAGCCTTACCCACTATAGATAGTATATAAGAGGGGTTATCTAACTTATTATAAGTAAGAGTAAGCCTAGACTATAATCTAATAAGGATATTAGATAATAATCTATTAGTAGTTTTTTCTATCCTAGAAAGGGTTATATTATATATAGATACTATATCCTAATTAGTAGCTAGAGAAGTAACCTTAACTAGCATCTAACCCTACTATCCAGGCTATAGTTAATATAGTAATCTAGGTATAGAAGTAGATATAGGTATAGACTAAAGTATAGTAGATTATCTAGGCTAGTAAGCTTACTAATACTAATCTATAGCTATAAATAACTAGATAGATAGATTATTTATAGGGTATTAGTAAGAAAGACTTACTAGACTATATCTAGATATCTAAGAATAAACCTATAGATACTACTAAGTAATATATATAAATAATCTAAGCTACTATAGAGTAGGTTATTTATAAGAGTTAGTAGATAGTCTAGTAATATAGCTAGGCTATCTAGATAGAAGTAGTCTAGTTAGAAAAGAGGCAGACCCTATATTAGCTATTATTAGTATATATAGATAAGATAGTGATCTTGAAGTATGTCTATCTATAGTAGTAGATATTAGTATTTATTATCTATATATAGGCCCTATATAACTAGACTAGTCTAAAATATAGGATGACTACTTAGTAGTATAAGAAATAGTAGTAGTTATAGTAGTTAGTAGGCTAGCCCCCTTATAACAGCCCCAATCCTATAGATTCTAAGATAGATAACCCATAGATAAAGATATAGGCTATAACTAATTTTAAAAAGATATGCTTAGAGTTTTATATTAAGTTACTAAACTAGTACTATTATAGCTATAAATATAAGAGTATACTAGTATATATTATAGCTATATTAGATTAGAAGAAAACTAGTTAGTAAGATCTAGAGAGTTATCCCTTAATATTATCTTAGATTATTAAGATTATATAGTTTATAGTGATGCAGAAGGTATTATAGATAGATCCTTATTTATAATAGATTATCTAAATATAGGAGAAGAAGGACTAGAGTATAGAATAGGTGTTAGCTAGTATAGATAATATATTAGGGGATATTAATAAGAGGTATAATAGTGATAATGCTATTAAACTCTAATTATTATCTCTAATATTATCTATTTATAGCAATAATCTATTGCTGGCTATAGATATATATTAGTTAGATTATTAACTATTCTAGAAGTAGGTAATATAGATAATATACTAATTTATAATCTATAGGATATATAGGCCTATAGAAATATTACTTAACTAGTATATATATAGATTAAAGATATATTATAATAATACTAGCCCTAGATATATAATATAGATAGATAAGAATTAGTTATTATACTAGTAGATTATATTTATAATAAAGGATTTTTAGGGATTTATCTATAGATTAGTTACTATAGTATAGGAGATATTAGGCTAGTTATATATATAGGAATATAATTAGATACTACCTATTTTATAGATAGTATTATATAATAATCCTAGTAAGAGCTAGCCCAGCTGGAATTTTATATAGGATATATAGATATAGTAGCTAGTTAATAGGGCTTACTAGATAATTAAGTAGATATAGGCTAAGCTAACTATATAGTAGTAGTTTATATAAGAGGGCTAATTTTATCTCTTAGCTATCTAGCAGTATTAATAATATATAGCCTAGTTTAAGAAGAAGTTAATTATTATAGTCTATATTACTAAAGGATAGCTAGTATACACCTTAGAATTATTAAGTATTTAATATATAAATATTATTAATAGCTAGTACTAGAATATATATATTAAAGATAATATAGTTATATTTATAATAATATACTATAAGGGGTTCTATATTAATAATAATATAAAAATTATCTATTAATATATACCTCAGAAGGTTAGTAAGTTAGTAATTTAGTATATATAATTAGTAATATTATTTATTAATTAGTTAAGTATATAGCAGGCATTATAGATAGTACTAATAAACTAGTTAAACTAGTTAAATTAATTAAACTAGTTAATCTAGATAACCCCAGCTACTCTAATTACTTATTACTATATATAATTATAGGGCCCTAACCCCAGCACTAGCTATAAATAGTTATCTAAATAGTTCTATAAGGTATTAAAATAGGAGATGTATATCTAATTAAAGAATATAATTAATATTACTATATATTATAATATTATTATTATTATTAGCTACTAGTTTTTGCAGTCATCTACTATATTTCTTTATAATATCTAGTAGATTAACCCTACCCTAGCTAAAGCTAATGCTAATACTAAGAAGGATATAGATATTAAGTAGTAGATAAGCTATATTATAGATTTATAAGTAGCCTATTTATTATATATTACTGGGATAATATATGGTTAGGGGATCTAGGAGTAGGCTAGTATTATAGCTTATTAGTAAGAGATATTCTAGTTATCTAGTATAGATTAATACTAGTTTTTAGAGTTTAGCACCTTAGGGACCCTATTAATATTAGATAAATAGAAATAGTTACTATAGGAGGATAAGGCTGAGATAAATTATATAAAGTAGTACTATTAGTTAGCTACTATAGATATATAAGCAGCTATATAGTACATGACTAAGCAGCCTATAATATAATTCTAGGGGGTGTAGAACCTAGCTATCTAGGCTATCTAGTAGGGGGAGAGCTTTGTAGTAGCAGTAATATCTATAGATAGTAGTAAGAGTATATTATTTATAGTATCTATATTTACTATATTTAGTAATATAATTATAATAGTAGTACTATTAGTAATATTATAGGCTGATATAGTATAGTAGTGCTAGCAGCTAGGAATTTTATATATTATATAGAAAAGCTAAGAGCCCCTAGATACCGCATTAATTATATTAATAATACCTAAATCTATAGTAAGCCCTAATTTCTAGATATTTTTAAACTAGCTATAGTAGATGCAGCAGTTAGATTATATTATAATTAATAAATATTATATAGTATTAAATTCCCAGCATAATTTCTAGCCCTAGATAACTTAATTAGAGAAATTAGTATAGGTATGTATCTAGATAGTATAGTTAATTACTATATTATCTCTAACTATAGAGGAAGAGTTATACTAATAGATGAAGTATAACTAGACTACTATAACTATTTACTAGGCCTAGACTAGTCATCTAAATATAGCATACTAGGTATAATACCCTATATTAACTAGGGTTAGCTGTGGTTTATACTAGTAGATTAAGAGTAAGGCTGTAGTAGTATTTATCTAGGACTATATCTAATAAGTAGTAGATAGTAAGATAATTATATATATAAATATTATTAGATAGGTAACTGCTATAGTATAGATATTTAGATATAAGATATATTATAGTAATTAATTAGATAAGGCTAGTATATTAGCTTAATTTAGAAGAGATAGTCTAGTGATTACTACTATAAATATATTAGAAATAAGAGTTAATATCCCTAATATCTATAGTATTATCTATATTAGCACACTATAGACATTGTTAGATTATATATAAGAAAGTGATTAAGTAGGATGGGATAGCTAATAGAGTAAGGTAATTATTATTTAACTAGCTAAATAGGATATACTAATACTATAGATAGAGAGGGTATTTATAGAGGATTAGAAGTAAGTTATAGAGTATATAAGGATAATAGAAGGGGTTAGATATTACTAGATAGTATTAGATTAGTATTTAGATAAGGTAGTAGATAGATATTAGTATTAGTATTACTAGAATTAGGATAGGGCTAAGCAGATATATAATAGATATAATCCTAATTAGGAAGTATAAGAGGTAGTAGATAATCTAATACTAAATTATAATAGATTATCACTATCTAGGATAAGAATAGGTATAGTAGATAGTATAGTAGGTAATATATTATTAAGAGAGGTATTTAGTAAGGTAGTAGATAAGAGGTTAATAGAGAGATTATATAAGATACTATAGAAGGTAATTATTAATTTATTTTTATTTATTAAGTTATTTATTAGCTAAGCTGCTATTTCTATATTTATATAGTATAAGATATTAAGGGCTATAAGAGATATACTATAGAATATATAGAAGGTAATTATTAATCTATTTTTATTTATTAAATTAGTTAGTAGCTAAGTTATTTCTATAGCTATATAATAAATCTAGTAGGCCTAAAGCTATTATTAGATAGCTATAGATATCTAGTAATAGTATTATTAAATTTAGTAAAGTTTAGATAAGAAGATAGCATAGGCATAATATATATAGTAATAGGACTAATATTATATATACTATATATAAGGATATAATTATAGGCATGATTTATATTTATATTATAAGTTATAGAGCTAGGTTATATAGATATAGATTGTCACGGGCTAGAAGCCTTGAAATCTATAACCTAGATTTGGACAGTAAGAAATCACTAAGGAACCTAACTAGATCGCAGCGGTCAAATATAATAAGGAGTGTGTAAATATTAGCTGAGGTTATATAACTACTAGTATCTACTCTAGATAGAAGAATATTACTGCCTAAGATAGATTATAAGTGCTTAATAAGCTTAAGCACTTAGTAGGCCCTACCTACTATACTACCCCCCCTCTTACCTTAATACTAGCAGCTCTCCCACTTGTTAAGCACTATAGTATTAGCTAGATTAGCTGCTAGTTCCTATATAGGCTATTTATAACCTATCTATTTAACTAAGTATTCTATATAATAGCCTTATCTAATATATTTTTTATGCTTCTACAAGATCTCCTTAATAATATATTTAGCTTTGCCATTAACTAGTACTAGGGGCGGCTAGTAATTATTATTTATCTAGCTTAGGAATAGGTTATTAGAAGTAGGGTAAAGTAGGCTAATATAGAATATATTATATATATCTAGTAGTATATCTAACTAGTAGATATATAATCTAATGGCTTTAAGTACTATAAACTTTATATACTATATATTAAGCTTCAAGCTTAGATAATCTATCTAGATATTCTATAAGTCTAGCTATACTTTTAAGTTAATAGTGTATTGCAGGCTTACTAAGTAAATATAATTTAAATACTCCTCTTACTATTATTAAGCTGCTATTAGTTCTAACTAGATTATCTCTATAGCTTCTCTTATCTTTATAATAATAGTATTAGCCTTCTCCCTTATAGAGTAGGCTATAGTAGTAGTAGTAGCCTCTTAATCTAGCTTTTTAATTTCTAGTAATTTAATATTATATCTATAATCTAAGAAAAATAAGCTAACTCCTATGCTTATAGCATTCTAATTATTAATTATAAATTATACTATTAGTAGCAGTGACTTCTAATCTATCTATATATAATTATAGAAGTTCTATAGATAGGCTTCTAATATAGTATTTATATATTTAATCTATCTATTAGTCTAGGAATAGAAGGCTATTAAGAGCTATTACTAAATATATAATTACTTATAAAAATACTCTTAGAACTTACTAATAAACTGCAGGCTATAATCTAATATAATTATACTAGAAATATTATAGTATCTAATAAACTAATCTATTAGAAGTTATGCCACTATCTTAGAGTTTATTCTTTTATATAATACTAAGATTATACCCTTTTTAAGCCTATTATTAATTACTATAATATCCTTATAACTATTAGAGATAGATAGCTTTATAATAAAGTTAATAGTAATCTTATACTACTTATACTTTAAAATTAGCAGTAGTTTTAGAAGTCCTTAGCATTATTTATACTATATATAATTAGCACTATACTTATTATAGTTCTATATAAATTATTAGATATCTATAGACAGTTCTAGCTAGTAGAAATTTCAGGTAATTATTATATATAGTATATTCTTTCTGGGGTGGCTAGTTAATATAGAGTTATAGATTTCTTATAAGATTCTTATTTATAGTAATTTAGAATTAGGGATCTATTTATACCCTTAGTATAATAGATAGCCATCTAGTAATAGTAAACATTTAGTAATTAATACTTATATATATAACTCACTAAGGAAGTAGGCTGCTTCCTCTCTTAGGGCCTTTTATATCTTCTTTAAGGGGATATTATTATACTCTACTACCTTCTATTACTCTTTTAATAGTAGTAATATCCCTTCTGTAGATATTATATATAATATTATAGGATTAGGTTAATTATAATATTAATTACTATATTCCTCTGGGGAGCCTTTATCTAATTTAGCTACTAATATATATATATAAAATATTTATATATATATTTAGCTAGTAATAGTCTTTAGGGGCACTAAGTAGTAATTATAAGCCTTAAATTAGTTATCTTCTATATCCTTTAGTATATCTTACTCTCTATAAGATAGGGTATTAGAACATGCACCTAGCTTTCTAGATTAGTAATATATCTTATAGTTAAATCTACTTAGTATATATAACTAATATATCTACTATTTATTAAGCCTATAGACTATTTTAAAGTATTTAAGATTATAGTAGTCTGTAATAAGCTTAAATTATAATAAGCTAATTAATTTTAATTCCTATTTCTTAAGTATATTAATAATAGCCAGTAGCTTTTTATTATAGATCTTATAATTATATTCTATTAGTATATTCTTTCTTAAGATATAGGTGACTAGCCTTAGTATACTATTATTATTATACTAGGATATAGTAGCTTCTATTACCTAGTTTAAAGTATCTATCTCTACTACTATCTTTCTATTAGAGTTAAACTATATAAGAATTAGGGCTATAATAAATATCTTCTTTAACTTCTTAAAGGCTGCTTTCTACTTATCTCCCTATATAAAAGGGGCTCTTTTATATATTAGTGCTATCAGCAGTTATACTATATTTAAGAAGTTCTATATAAATTACTAGTAGAAGTTTATAAAACTAAGAAATAATTATATACTATATATAGAGATAGGGGCCTGCTATTCTAGTATAGCCTTTATCTTATTAGGGTCTATCCACACACCCTTTCTAGCTTCTATAATAAATCCTAGGTATTTCATGCTCTTTACTTTAAACTTATATTTATTAATATCTAGCTGCAACTCTATATTTCTTAGATATTCTAGTATCTAGTAGACATACTATTAGTATTATATTAATAACTTATTAGTAAAAATTAGTATATTATTAATATATACAGAGATAAATTTATCTAGAAAGTTCTAAAGGGTCTAGTTAATATACTGCTAGAAGATACTCAGTATATTAGCTATTCTAAAAGAGATAACTAGCTATTTAAATAGGCTAAACTATATATAGAAAGTTATTAGCCATTCATCTCCTAGAGTAATGTAAATCTTATAGAAGGTAGTAATTATATCTAGTTTAGTGAACTACTTTGCTTTTAAGATATATTCTAAGGTCTTATTAATTAGGGGTAGTAGGTAATAGTCCTTTTTTATAATTATATTTAGTATATAGTAGTTAATATAAAACTATAGTCTATCTTTTAGCTTATAGATAAATAGTACTAGTGCTATAGTAGCTAAGCTACTAATATAAATAAAGCCTTTCTCTAATAGTTCTATTAGTATCTTATATAGTACTAAAAGCTCCTCTTATAATATACTATATAATAGTCTTTAGAGGGGCTTTATTATCTTCCCCTTCTTATCTTTAACTAGCTTAATTTAGTAATCTATATCTAGATAATATAATAGCAGTTTATTGGCTTTCTTATAATTAAATACTTCTAGAAACTTATAATAGTATATTAGTAGCTTTATTACTAGATTAGTATATTTCTTAATCTATAGGGCCTTCTTAATATCCTTAATATTAGTAGTAAAGATTTATATAGTCTTATCTTTTCTTTACTATTAGTTATAGACTATAAACCCTTATATACTAATCTACTTTATTACTAACTTTAGCTTATTCTTAATACTCTCTATAGTAAGGCCATCTATGAACTATAATCATGGCCTTATTATATTTATTATTACTTTCTAGTCTACTATCTATAGGATTCCTAAGATTAAATTAGTTCTATCACCTAGCTTCAGCATTATATATATATAGACTATATACTAATAGTTCCCTTTAATATCTAGTAAGAAGTAGGTAATTATTAAGATAATGCTTCCTATTATACTAGTATAGTTCTTAAGCTAAATTAGCTTAATCTTAATCTGCTCTAGTTATAGCTTCTATATAAAGTATTTAGCCATAACTATATAAGATATATATCTAATATTAGGTAGAATTCTATAATTATATTCCTTATTAATAATTCTAGATATAATAAATTCTAGGGTATTAAATCTAATAGCCTATCAAAACCTTCTATAATTAGTAAATATATCTTCTTCTTTAAGATATAGTTAATACTAGCTTTCTAGTTACATCAACTATTTAATAGGCCTTTATAAAAGTCTTTTTATAAAAGTAACTAGTTTTTTAATTTATTATCTCTCTCTATAGCTATCTCTTCTATATTACTATTATCTAGCTCAGGTCCTACTGCTTAGAAAGTCTATAGCTATCTTATAGTAGTATAGTCTAATAGGGGAACAGCACTAAGGTATAGGCATCTCTTAATTATATAATCTATAGCTCTGCAGTATAGACATCTACCTTTAGTTTAGTAATAAATTTATTTAGCTTTATTAACCTACTTTATATAACAATATTAGCAGGCTAAGATTATAACTATTAATTCCTAATTTATAGAGTTAGCTATATTAGATATCACTAGTATTAGAGGTACTATAAAAGGCATATAGCTAGTATAGCTATAGCTTATAGTGGCTACACCCCTTTTATATTAATTAGATTAGCTTACTCTCTTTATATATAAGGCTTCTACTCTACTAGCTATTTACTACACCTAGTAATAATATTCTATAAAAGTCTCTTCCTTCTTAATACTAGTTAATACTCCTTTAACCTTATAGCTCAGGGCACTATCTAGATAGTTCTTCTTTATTTTATTAGACTAGAAGTAGCCTCTAACTTCTATTAGTAGTTAATTTAGATTTATAAGTAGCTTATTAAATAGGTAGTTCCCTTAATATAGTACTTATAGCTTTTATAAAGCCTTTTTAGCCTAGCCTTAGTCTTAGAATATAAGGTTAAGCTAATTATATATACTATTTAATATTACTTATATTATATTTAGATTATTTCTATACTAATCTATTCAGAGAGCAAGGGCTGTAGCAGCACTGCCCTTAAGCCTACTAAAGATATACTATATATACTTATAGTAAGAACTAATTATAGCTTAGTTAAGTATTAGCTTTGCCTGTAGCTTAGAGTAAAAGATCTAATATATAGTCTTATTAATATTATTATATATTTCTACATTAGGCAGTACTAGCTTTAGTCTTCTTACTCTATTATCTATTAAGATTACTATTAGCATGGGCACTGCTAGCTATAGTATTAAGATAACTAAAATAAGTATTAGTATAGAAGTTGCAGCCTATCTCTCCTTTATTTAGGCTATATAGACAGTTATTATATCTATCTATTATACTATATATATATTTATACCTTCTAACTACTAGGCTAACTAAGTAAAGGCCTTATTCTATATATTGTTCTGCTAGGTAGTCTATATCTATAATATACTAGGTTCTCCTATTATTATTATTTAAAATTCACTATTATATACCATTAAATCTATCTATTCTAAATGGCTGCTTTATAACCCTATCTATTCTATCTAGTTTATCTAGTCTATTTTATCTCTACTAATATATCTATATAGTATACTAGCTGACTATAATAATGGCTTTAGCTAGTTTAGCTATCTCTTACTAGTTCTATCTAGCTGTCTAGTTCATCTCTACTATCTTACTAATTTATTATTAATTCAGTTAGTTTAGTTGTTTCTTACTAATTCTATCTAACTAGTTATAGTGAGTGATTTCTAATGTCATGGGCTAGAAGCCTTAAAATCTATAATCTAGATTTAGATAGTAAAAAATTACTAAGGAACCTAACTAGATTATAGCAGTTGAACATAATAAGGAGTGTATGAATATTAGCCAAGGTTATATGACTGCTAGTATCCACCCTGGATAGAAGAATATTGCTGCCTAAGGTAGATTGTGAGTACTTAGTAAGCTCAAGCACTCAGTGGGCCCTGCCCACTACATAGATAATCTATATCTAGTGCTAGATATATTATACCCTATCCTATAGGGGGCAGTGATCCTACTAAAGTCTGAGTTAGGGTTTAATCTAGAGTAGGATAGTAGTAGGCTTAGTAGAGAAGGATCTAACTTTTAAACTAAAGATAGGGTTATAATACTAGATAAAGTTATATATATTTTAAATTTAGATAGCTTACTAGTTTACTAATTCTATATTATTTAGCTAAATTTTAATATAGAATTTAATAATTTATAGATATGGTGATGATGTATAAAATATATAGAATTTTAATATAGTTAGAGTTTCTATAGATGGAAAAAGCAATATTTATAGATAAAATATTTAGAGATTAAATCCTATTATTATTCACCTATTTAATTAAATAGTATTATATTTATTAGATTTATTTATTAAGAATAGAATAGTAGTTATTTATCCAGCTTAACTAGTTACTAATTATTATCTACTAGATCTACTACTATAGGGTGTGGCTAGCAGAGATAGAAACCTATTTATAGAGGAAAGTATATTAATTACTATAGGCCACTATAAAGTAGATTTATTAAATTATTTAGAGCTAGGAGAGTATAGAGCATAATCCCTAAGCTATTTAATAGTCTAGTTAGATTATCTAGTTAATTCCCTATCTAGAAGAATACCCTAATAGATTATTATATTAGTAGGATCTAGCTAACTACTAGTTTATTATATAATTAATTAATAAGATAAAATACTATTAGTATAAGTATTATAGATAGAAGATAGTATATAAGAGGGATTATCTAACTTATTATAAGTAAGAGCAAGCCTAGACTATAATCTAGTAAGGATATTAGATAGTAATCTATTAGTGGTTTTTCTTATTCTAGAAAGGGTTATATTATATCTAGATGCTATATC
This sequence comes from Aspergillus quadricinctus, assembly GCA_022814375.1. NCBI lineage: Eukaryota > Fungi > Ascomycota > Eurotiomycetes > Eurotiales > Aspergillaceae > Aspergillus > Aspergillus quadricinctus. The sequence goes on along the minus strand of JAKLNT010000171.1, from coordinate 2,101 downwards.
TTAACTAGTAGCTAGAGGAGTAATCCTAACTAATATCTAATCTTACTATCTAGGCCATAGTTAACACAGTAATCTAGATATAGAAGTAGATATAGATATAAATTAAAGTATAGCAGACTATCTAGGCTAGTAAGCTTATTAATACTAATCTATAACTATAGATAACTAGATAGGTAGATTATCTATAGAATATTAGTAAGAAAGATTTACTAGACTATATCTAGATATCTAAGGATAAATTTATAGATGCTACTAAGTAGTATATATAGATAATCTAGGCTACTATAGAGTAGATTATCTATAAGAGCTAGTAGATAGTTTAGTAATATAGCTAGGTTATCTAGATAAAAATAGTCTAGTTAGAAAAGGGGCAGACCCTATACTAGCTATTATTAGTATATATAGATAAGGCAGTAATCTAAAAGTATATCTATCTATAGTAGTAGATATTAGTATTTATCACCTATATATAGGCCCTATATAACTAGACTAGCCTAAAATATAGGATAACTACCTAATAGTATAAGAAATAGTAGTAGTTATAGTAGCTAGTAAGCTAGCCCCTCTATAGCAGCCCTAATCCTATGGATCCTAAGATAGATAATCTATAGATAGAGGTATAGGCTATAACTAATCTTAAAAAGATATACTTAGAGTTTTATATTAAGTTACTAAACTAGCACTATTATAGCTATAAATATAAGAGTATACTAATATACACTATAGCTATATTAGATTAGAGGAAAACTAGTTAGTAGGACCTAGAGAGTTATTCTCTAATATTATTCTAGATTATTAAGATTATATAGTTTATAGTAGTGCAGAAGGTATTATAGATAAATCCCTATCTATAATAGATTATCTAGATATAGAAGAAGAAGGACTAGAGCATGGAATAGATATTAGCTAGTATAGATAATATACTAGGGGATATTAATAAGGGGTATAATAGTGATAATACTATTAAACCCTAATTATTACCCCTAATATCATCCATCTATAGTGATAATCTATTACTAACTGTAGATATGCACTAGTCAGATTATTAATTATTTTAGGAGTAGGTAATATAGATAATATACTAGTTTATAATCTATAAGATATATAGATCTATAGAAATATTACTTAACTAGTATATATATAGATTAAAGGTGTATTATAATAGTACCAGCCCTAGATATATAATATAGATAGATAAGGATCAGTTATTATACTAGCAGATTATATTTATAATAAAGGATTTTTAGGGATTTATCTATAGATTAGTCACTATAGTATAGGAGATATTAGGCTAGTTATATATATAAGAATATAACTAGATGCTACCTATTCTATAAATAGCATTATATAATAACCCTAGTAAGAGTTAGCCTAGCTAGAATTTTATATAGGATATATAGATATAGTAGCTAGTTAATAGAGCCTACTGGATGATTAAGTAGATATAGACTAAGCTAATTATATAGTAGTAGTTTATATAGAGGGGCTAATTTTATTCTTTAGCTATCTATCATAGGCTAGAAGCCTTAAAATCTATAACCTAGATTTAGATAGTAAGAAATTACTAAGGAAGAATCTAACTATAGCTATAATAGCTAAATATAAAAAGGAGTATATAAATAATAGCTAAGATTATATAATAACTTTTATTTATAATAGATATTAGTATTTAAGGCAGATTATAAGTGCTTAGTAAGCTTAAATATTTTTAATAAACCTTATCTACTATACTACCCCCCTCTTTAAATTAATATTAGCAGCTCTCCTAAGTATTAAGCACTGCTATATTAGTAAGATTAATAATAGGCTTTTATATAGGGTATTTATACTCTACTTATTTAACTAAATACTTTATATAGCAGTCTTATCTAATATACTTTTTATATTTCTATAAGATCTCTTTAACTATATACTCAGCTTTACTATTAACTAGCTTTAAAGATAATTAGTAATTATTATTTAATTAACTTAAGAATAGATTATTAGATATAAGCTATAATAGGCTAATATAGAAGATATTATACACCCCTAGAGGAGTATCTAACTAATATATATATAATCTAATAGCTTTAAGCACTATAAACTTTATATACTATATATT
>JAKLNT010000170.1:0-18403 GCA_022814375.1 Aspergillus quadricinctus | reverse complement strand
CTTTCTATAATATTTATTCTAGGAGAAATATTTATAGACCTATAGAACTAATATATTAGTAACTAATAGTTTTACTATATTTATTCTAGAAGAAATATTCATAGACCTATAGAACTAATATATTAATAACTACCTGTTTTACTACTAATAGCTTTCTTTTTTTTTTTTTTCTTATTTTTTTCTTTTCTTTTTTTTTATAGAATACTGTTGTATGCTTATAGTCTTATAGTACTTACCTAGTATATTATATAATACTTATACTTTATATTATAGCTTAGCTTTAGCTTAGATAGGAGGAATCAACTATTATCTTCCCCATTATACGGCATTGGCCATATATGACCATACCAGTGAGGGCCGAAGGTCTGAACCTCAAAGATGCAAGCGGAGTGAGTGCTCGCCAGCTTGTATAGTATATAAAGTTTATAGTACTTAAAGTTATTAGATTACATATCTACTAGTTAGATACACCACTAGATATATATAATATATTCTATATTAGTCTACTTTACCTTACTTCTAATAACCTATTCCTAAGCTAGATAAATAATGATTACTAGCCGCCCCCAGTACTAGTTAATAGCAAAGCTAAATATATTATTAAAGAGATCTTATAAGAGTATGAAAGATGTATTAGACAAGGCTATTATATAGAATACTTAGTTAAATAGATGGGCTATAAATACTCTATATAAGAATTAGCAGCTAATCTAGCTAATACTATAATACTTAATAAGTAGAAGGGCTGCTAGTATTAAGGTAAGGGGGGGGGATAGTATAGTAGATAAGGCCTACTAAGTACTTAAGCTTACTAAGTACTCATAATCTACCTTAGATAGTAATATTATTATACTTAATATTCTAATTACTTATATTATATAATTTTAGCTAGAGCTTATATACTTCTTATAATATTTACTTACTATAATCTAATTAGATTCCTTAGCAATTTCTTACTGTCCAAATCTAGATTATAGATTTTAAGGCTTCTAGCCTGTGACAATTTTAGCCCTACTTTTAATTATTATTAGTTTATTAATAGGGTTTACTATTATTATATATAAAAAATTTATATTAACTACTAGTATATAGAATATAAGAGTATAGTACTAAAGTAGTTTAAAAAAATAGTCTTAGTTTAATAATAGATCTTTTAATACTTTATATTATATTAGGATATAGATTTATTACTATAATTATAGTATAATCTTTTTATTTATATAGACTAGTTATAATACTACTTTATAGTCTTACTTTAAGATAACTATAATTAGTATAATAGTATTATTATATAATACTATAGCTACTATATAAAAGATAAAGTTAATAAAGAAGCCTTCTACTATAAGAATATTAACTCTAATTAGTATATTTATCTTAAGGCCTTATATTATATATACTTTATATATAATATATACTATAATAGGCTTATTATTAATTATAGTTAGAAAAGATAGATAGAATTTAGTAAACTATATACTAGTAAATCTAATAGAGATATCTTTAATTAGAATTAGGATTAGATAATCTAGGATTTATATTCTAGATATATAGTATAGTAGGAACTATTTATCTATAATAATTATAGTATAATCTATATTAAGGTAGATAGATACTACTAATATTAACTTATCTAAGTAGGCCTATATACTAGTATATTTCTAGCTTTAGAAGTTTAAATTAAAGATATCTATATTTAGTTTAGCTATAAACTAAATAATAAATATAATAGAGTTAAGATAGTAAAACTTAGCTTTAGGGGCCTTATATAATAGGATATATATATATAATATATTTATAGAAGAGAAGATAGAACTATATTTATTATAGTTAATAGTAGATACTTCTGGTTCTATAATATATATATTAGTTATTTAATAATAATCTAGCTCTATATATTACTCTTTAATATATTATTTATTATAGTCTAGGCCTGGCTTATAATAGAAATTAGAATTATTAAATTCTTATTTAATAGTCTAATTATATTCTAGTTCTACTATATTATCTATATAATTTATATATCTAGATTAGTACTACTTTTATATATAAATAAAATTTAACTATCCTTTTTCACCTTATATAATTATAAGATATTTTAGTATAAAAAGTATAGAAGAGAGAGCTAATAAAGCCTTTTATTATAATAAAGTATTAGCTTAATAATTCTATTCTATACCTTATCTCTACTAGTTTTAGTTTTACTATTACTAGTAAGGGGGCTATCTTTAGTTTTATTATAGCTATAGATATAGGGACTACTACTTTTATTAGAATAATTAGAGACTAGAAGAGTTTTACTAAGTAAGGTTTCTTAGACCTTTATTATTATATTATTATTTTTAATTCTATACCTAGGGTTAATAGAGGGTGTATTATATATAGAAGTAATTAAACTAGTTTATTTATTTATAGTTAAGAATATTAATAAAATTAGCTATTATAGTTCTTTTATAAGGCTTATTAATATTAGATTATAGAGTAATATTAATATTCTATTATATATAGAGAATAAGAGGGTATTTAGCTTTAGTTTCTCTAGCTTATTTTATAAAAGTAATAATTATAGATATATATATTAAGAAGCTCTTTTATTATTATATATTAGTAATAATATATTTAGTATTAATAAGCTATTCTATTATTTAGATAAATAATATTTTAAATTATTTTTTTAAGTTATTTATATTAGTTATCTATATTTAATAAGTAGATAAGTCTAGTCTATATTATTAGATTTAGTTTATTATTCTACTATTATACTACTTCTCTATAAAGAAAGATATCTAGATTTTATAATAATTTTATTATATCTTTAGATCTTACTACTATATATAGTCTATTTATAAAGGTATATACTAAATAGTAATAAGTCTTATTATTTTAGTTTATAGTATTATTATAGCCCTATAAATAAGGTATATTAAAGAAGAAAAAGCTAATATTTATAAAGTATTAGTAGTTACTAGCTATTAAAATATTACTAATTAAGAAAATTAGTATATAATATTCTTCTAGTGTAAATCTTTAGGTAGTAGTATTTAGAACTAGAATAAATATTTATATAATTTATTAAATAATCTACTATAGTATCTATAACTATATAAGAGAGAATAATATCTATTTAATCTTCTTAATCTTAGTAGTTTATACTTACTACTTAGATAAGCTTTAATTAATTTATTTTACTATATTAATAGATAGTACTTAACTAGATTATATAATCTTATAAAGATTAAAAAATAAATCTAGATCTAGTAATAATTTAGTAATATTATTATCTAATTCTAACTAGAAGTGCTATATTTTAATAGTAGGAGATTTATATAATATAAAAAAGTCTTATTATATAGGGTCTAGACTTAATAATTAGGAGTCTAGTATTATATTTAGTAATACTTAAGATTCTATAAAAAAAGAATATTTTCCCCTAAATATAGGGTTAAAGATAGATATTATAAGCACTTTCTTATCAAGTAATATAGCCTTCTAAGGTTTTGCCTTAGATATATATAGTTCTATTTATAAGATAAGAGGAGCTTAAGAGGTTATAAATAGACTTTAGCTATAAAATTCTACTTTAAGCTTATTAGACTCTATTATAATAATCTTATTAATATATATAAAAAGATAATATACTACTATCTATAGAATATATAAAGAGTATAGCTAGGAATTAGAATATTATAGTTTAATAAGCTCTAAAATAGCCCTTATCTATTCTAATAAAATATTTAATAGATTGTGTCTATAAGATAGTAGATTAAGATAATTTAAAGTAATATAATATAATTAGATTTTAAGATTAGAAGATCTTATTTAATTAATAAAGTCTTAATAATAAGTAGCTAGCTAGTAGGCTAGATATATAATATTTTATAGGAATTCTAAGATAGTTTAATTATATAAATTATATAATATTTAGATAGCTTTATTAGCCTATAAGAGGACCTTTATAGTAATAGTTTAATATAATTAAGAGGGTAAGATTATTTAGAAGGAAGAAAAATTTCTCTAGAGAAAAGCTTTAATTAGAGGTCTTAGATTAAGTTAGATATATTATTATTTTATTATAGTAGATAATATATATATAATATTCTATATAATTAATAATTATTATAAGGTACTTCCTTAGGAAGATTCTCTAAGTATAATAATATGCTCACATGATATCAGACCAGTGATACCACAGAAATATTAGCTATAGTAAAATATATTAAATAATAGTAATATTATATTAAAGGCACTAGCTATATAATAGAAATTCTTAATAATTATATTAATCTATAGGCTTTTCTAATAATAAAAATATTTAATAGATATTATATAAGATAGATAGAATTCTTATCTATATTTAATATTTAAATTAAATATTATCTAAGGAAGAATAATCCTATAGATATATCTAGTTATTATCTAGATTATATTATTAATTCTAATAAATATACTACTAATTTACTGCTAAAAAAGCTTTAAGCTAAGATATAGGATAGTCTATTACTTAATAAAAAAAACTAATAAAGATTAGAATGCTAGTATAAGATTAGGAGCTAAATATAGATCTAATAATTAATATATATAAGAGCTATATTAATAATAATATAGATATTTTAGATATTCTAATATTATATACTATAGCTAAAGCTATTATATAGTATAAGGCTATATATATTATAGAATAATAACTAGCTATAGCAGACCTATTATACTAGATATAGATAAAATACCCTAAATATATTAAGATATTTTATAAGATAGTAGGAATAATTTTGAAATAATAAATTAGCTTTCTCTAATTAAAACTAAAGATAGACTTATTAGATTTAGAAATTATATCTTTATACTAAAGGTACTAGTAATTTATTAAAAGATTCTCTATTAAGATTATAATAATCTATAAGGTGGCTATTTTAGAAAGAATTAAACCTTAAATAATATTTAATATAGATACTAATAATATAATATTATAGAAGATATTAAGATATATATCTACTAATATATAGTTTATTAATAAATTACTATATATTAATATAAGTTATATAAACTTTTATAATCCTTATTAGTATTAAAAAAACTAATAAAATAAATTAATATAGATTTTATTATAGATTTACTATTATTATAGTAGGAAAATAAAGTCTATAATTTAATTCTAATTATAATAAATATATATATTAAGTTTATAGTCTATTATTTTTATAGAAAAGACCTTACTACTAAAGAGCTTATAGAAATTATTTATATATAATTTATATTATACTTTAAAATACTATAAAATCTTATTAATAATTATAGATCCTTCTTTATATTAGAATTTTAGTTAAGCTTATATCTTCTATTAGCTACTAAATATTATTTATTAATAACTTTTTATCTATAGTTAGATAGATAAATAGAAAGATAAAATTAAATATTAGAGTACTATCTCTATATCTATATTAATTATCTATAAGATAACTAGATAAGATAATTACTATATATCTAATTTTCTGTTGCCATTCTCCCGTAGTCATTCCTGCGGCTCTAGTATCTCTACTTACCTGTATGGTAGAACCCCAACAAATCAGTAGAACTTTTGTATCTTAGTCTTCTATAATCAACTTACTATATTAAATTAAACCAAACTGCTACAACTTAGTAGTATATCTAGTTTTAATTAAAGGGTATTCCTCTTAGGTTAGCATCTATCTTTCAAAGCTATATTATTTACTAGTCACTACTAACTATTATTAAACCTTAGGATTCTAAGGCTTTGCTCTTCCCCTACTATTTACTTTATTATTTTCTAACTAACTAATATTCACTATCTAGGGTTCAACCCTAAGTATATAAGATTATTATAGGACCTCTGTACTTCTAATCTCTTTATTAATTAATTATCTTTTCTTATCTTCTGTACTATAATCCACCTTTAAGCTATTAATCTAATAGTTTAATAACTAGTTAGATGCTATAAATTATAGAGCTTAGCTATTAGATCTACTAGTTTTATAGATAGTCTAAAAGCTTATTTATTTATTAGTTTAATAGTAAGATAATCTAGCTAGTATACTATATATAGTTAGCTAAATCTCTACTAATATTATTAAGCCTCTACCTATACCTACCTAACTGGGATATTAACTACTCTATATTAAATAAAGCTACTTAAGAGTTCTTATATCTAGCTCATTGGTTAGATCTACTTAACTCTAAAGATTATTATTATTAGGTTAGTTCTGCTATCTTTAATAAATTAAATAAATCTAAATAGCTATTAGATTGGACACAGTCTTATTCTTATTTAGTATTAATATTATCTAATTACTTTAAGCCCTCTAACCAGATAGTCCTAGTTCAGTTATCTATTAAATTATTAACCTCTTAAAGGACTGTTAAATAAGCTAATCTAGTTATAGTCTAATCTATATATTATATCTACTTATAATCTGCTTTACTAGGATATATAGCTAGGTGGCTATTCTTTAATATATAACTATAGACTAATTAGTCATCTAATATAAATAACCAACCATTAAATAATATACATTAGGGACCTAATACTAAACTATCTATATAAGATCTTATAAATATAATATAAGCTAACCAGATTGCCATAGACCAGTAATTTTAATAGTTCTAAAATATAGTAAATAAATAGATTAATACTACTAATTAATAAACTCTAGTAGATCTACTACTCCCTTTAAATAACCCTCTATTACCTGTTCCCATAACTTATAGTTAGAAAACTAAGGAACTTAGTTACTTCTAGCCTAATATGCTAGATGATACATCTATTAAGTAATATAATAGTAGTTTATTCTATAAGGATGTCTATATATTTACTAATTAGATTAGAGATATTATTAACTATAAGGATGAGGCTATAGTTAAGGCTAATCTATAAGTAACACTCTAAGGTGCTATCCTAGACTAGTTTACTACTAAACTTACTAATCTAGAGAAATATTCCCTTTATATTCTATCTCTAGTAGAAGGATAGCTATCTAAACTAGTCAAATATTTTAAACTATATACTACTAATACTCTAGTTAAACTATAGTCCCTTTCTTATAGATATAATAATATATAGAATAACTAAACATCCTATATATTTACCTAGAAGGTTATCTGTCATGCTCAAGCTGCCTAAATTATAGATATATTTAACTAAATTACTATGATATAGACCTACCTTAAGCTATATCTATAATATAATATCCCTAAACCCACTCCAAATACCACTTTAACCTAGTTTCTTGAATAACTTGAGTCCTATACTAGTATATGGAAGGATATCACTAGTAGGTACTAGAAAGATTAAGATAATAAGATCTATAGTAAATCTAATTACTGTTAATCCTAGAATAGGAACTAAGGGAATACTCAGCCTTAGGAACAACATCTAACTAACTAGAATAGAAGTAACTAATTATATACTCCCTAGTATAGATATAGTCAGCTATATTACTTATAATCTACTCTATAATACTTATACTAATTATAATCATAGACATCCCTATTTATCTAGTAAATGCAGTAGTACCAGTACCCTTAGTATATCTAGTAACTAACAGGCCCACTGTACTAGTACCTATTATAAATAACTACTTAATTATAGGGAAATTAACCACCTAGTTAATCTTTAAATAAGACTATAAATTATAATCAGCCTATATAGAACTAGAATAGCAGACAGTCATGGAACTAGGGTTCTTATATTAGCCCCCCAGAGCAATAAGCTTATGTCACTAATATAAATATTAAACTAAATACTAAATATCTAATCTATACTAAACTAGAGTACCTAGTGTATATCTCAGTTGAACCAAATAAACCAAGTCCTAATAATACTAATCTAGGTTATTAAGTATTTCTTAGTCATCCAGTATTTAAGCCTAATAACTTTCTAGAATATAAGCCTAAAGACAAATCATATATATACACAGTTGATATTAAACCACCTATTATTATAACCTATAATAGTTGTAGAACTATCTTCCCATTAAAAAACTGCTTACATACTTATCTTACTAAATATCTATATATATATAAATTAGTTCTAGTCACTTCTACCATAAATAACCTAATAGCTATTCAGATTATCAAATCTACCCACAGACTAACTAGATTAACTAAACTAGTTAGGATCCATTCCTAATATTGTACTACTATAAAGATTAGGATTAATACTATATTAGAATACTATAAAATATATCTAGATACCAGCTATTCATCTATCATCAGAAATACTAAGTTTATTAAGACTCTATCTAGTATCACCATCACTAAACTTACTAATAGTATCACTATATCTAGTATTAGGTCTTATCACTATTTAAACTAATCAGCTATACTAATATTATAGTTCCCTAGGCTAATAAATAATAGTAGTTTAGTAAATACTTTTACTAAGATTACTATCTACTATTACTTAGTTAATGGCTTGAAATCTAAGCTGCTTATTAGGACTAATGTTATATATAGTGAAGATTTTACACTTAATTTTAGATAAGGTATTGCAATGATTAGCTCTTATAATTAGTTAATCTTCCTAATCTCAGTGCAAGCTAAACCATATTAGATTATATATACTATAGTATATGCAAAGTAATGGTCTATTATACTAATATATTTAGTTAGTAAGCTACTAGTATATCTAAAGATTAACTTACTAGCTGACTGTGATTTCATCTTTAATCTATTAGATGGTATCTATAGAGCCACTATATATATATATATAGTTAATTATGAGTTCTCCTTTATTAAAGTATATAATAAGATAACTGTCTTAGTGACTATTGCCCATTACATCTGTATTAGAATTATCTTAGAAGCTAACTTTATCATAGCCTACTAGGTCAGTGAGGATGCTATTCTATTAGTTTAATTATTAAAATCTAATCCTACTAAACTAGTTAATCCTTCTATTAGGTATTATAAATATATTAAATATTAACTTAAACATGCTTACTAACTGACTATTAAATAATCTAAATCTATTATTCTAACTAACTGAGATAACTAAATTATTCTACTAAATAGTATTACTATCTATAGCAAAGGCCCTAAAGCTAATTAGTTTGCTAAGGTGCTTATAAAATATAATATCTAAGGTAATAATAGTTCCACTGTCTATATTCCTAAGGAGGAATAGATAGAAATACTAATAAAGGAGGGCTAGGAGAGCCAACTCCCCAAGCTATATATCTACTATATTAGTCCTAAGGATTATAATTATATTAATTATATACTTAACCCCCTCTGTAAAGTAGGCAAGCTTAAGCTAACTACTAATTATACCCCCTTAGTATACCCAGTGTTTATTATATAGAAAACCATCACTAACTAGAATAGTAAGACTAAAGAGAAGGGATATATAGTCATTAATCTATAAGGCATTAATAAGGAGGTTATTCCAGATCTATACCTTATCCTAAGATAAGAAGATATTATTAATATAGTCCATAGCTGCTGTTATATTATAGTTATTAATACTTATTAATTCTTTTATTAGTGACCTATAAAATAATTATACTAGAACCATCTTGCTATTATCAGTCATCATAATTAGGAGATATTTAATATTATAATTATAGGATTCATCAATTCTATCCTATATATCTAATAGCAAATAGATTAGATCTTAAAAGGCCTCTCATTTATTAAGACCTATATTAATAATAATATTATTAGTTCCGAACTGTTTAATAAGTATATAAAATATCTTAAGATTATCCTATAATATCTATAAGACATCTATATCCAGCTAGAGCTAACTAAGGCTTTTATTAGATTCCTAAGCATCTAACTGCTAGGACAGCACATTAATATACTAGATTTATCTATCTCTAATAAAAAGCTAGCCACTATCCGCGCCCTAAAGTTCCTATATAATCTTAAGGAACTAGAATATTACCTAGCCCTTACTAGATGGTTCTACTACTATATTAATAAATATACTTACATTACCAAACTATTATAAGAATACAAGACACAGATGCTTAAAGATAGCCCTTTAAAGGAATCTAAATATTATATATTTATTACTAGTAGACTAGTTAATATATCTACTGAGTAGGAAGCTAAAGCATTCCACTAGCTATAGTCTATATTTAATAGTCTACTTTTCTATGTCCATTTTGACCCTATAAAGCATTTATATACTAATCTAGATATATTATATAACAGTTTTAGTATTATAGTATATTATATCTAGAATGATAATAAATATACTAATCTTTCAATCCCACCTCTATATATAGTTATTTAGCCTATCCTCTTCCTAAGTTATATACTTACTAGTGCTGAATCCTGATACTAACTGATGAAATTAGAAGTGGCTTATCTAGTATAGGCTCTCTGGAAGATTCACTATATAGTTAAGTTATCTCATTAACTAATCATTATCTATACTAATCATGCCTCTACTATTAGTATCTCTACTTAGATATTAATAAATACTATTACTCTTAAATAATTAAATCTATAGTTAATCTATGCTTTCTAATATATCTAATAGTTCTAATTATAGGTATTCCACTAGCCTAGTAAATTAAATATAGTGGTGGATGTGCTATCCTATTTACTAATAATAAAATAGAGTATCTAATAGGATGAGCCTGACCTTAATTCTATTAATACTTACTATATTATTAATGCTTACCTTACTAACTTTAGATATACTACTTTATCTATCTAGTTATCTAATAAGTTTAAAAGATATATAATAGAAGGATACTACAATGACCTATAGGCTATTTATATTATTAAGGTGCTCTGTAATAACTAAATATCTAATTTACTAACTATTTTATCTTATTAGCTAGATAATGGATTGCTTTACATAACTAAATATTAGTTAATTAGAGATAAGATTATTAAAGAGCCTTAGATCTATGTACTACATCCCCTTGCATATAATCTGTTTAAGTTAATCTATAATAAATAAAATTACTAAGGCATTAATAAGTGCTTAGCCTTACTTAATGGATTTGCATTGTACTAGGGCTGTTACTTAATATAATAGTATATTAAATACTATCTAATCTGCTTGCAGAATAAGATCTATTATTATAAACTATATAGAAGTCTCTAACCTCTATAGGTTCCATCTACTCTATTTAAAATTATTACTATGGACTTTATTGTAGCATTACTAGATAATAATAGTCATAATAAGCTATTAGTTATTATTAATAAGTTCAGTAAATGCATTAGCCTTATTCTTAGTAAAACTATATTAACTGCTAAAGAATGGGGATCTAGTGTCCTATAGTATTTCTAAGGATATAATTAGGGAATGCCTTACTTCTTTATTTCTAACTATAATTCCATCTTTATAAGTAAATTCTGGAAGGGCTACTTTACTATACTGAAGGTATGCTAGTTATACTTAACTATATTCTATCTATAAATTAATAGACAGTCTGAATATGTTATCTAGATAATTAAGGTTATATTATAGTATATTTATACCACCACTGATCGGCCTGATTAGTTCTAGTAGATATTAGAATTACTAAGCATTATATTAATAATTAATAGATCACTAAATAACTTAATAAAAGTAACTCTATATTAGCTATTCTTTAGTATCAACCTCTACTAGCTATAATAGCTCCTTAAGTAGTTTATTAAATAAGACTTCTTAGTATAGCTTGATACTAAAGAAGCTATAAAGTATATATCTATCTAGATAAAGGAAATCTATAACTAGAACTATAAGCTAATTAAATTCTAAGTTAATAATTAAGTCTATATTTATCTACACTATGGTTATATCTTACTAACTAAGTAAACTAATTAGAAATTCTAATTATAGAATACTAGCTTATTTTATATTCTAGAATATATTAGATGATTTACCTACTGTATTAGACTACTATTAATATAGAAGATTTATTCTATTTTATTAGTTGCCTATCTTGAGCCTGCACTAAGTGATCCTAATCTATTCTACTATAAATTACTAAAGCCTCCTGCTATTATTAATACTGAGATCTATAGTAATAAAGATAATATATATAAGATTAAATACTTACTAGATAAGTATACTATTCAGTGTGGCTATAACTATATCCCTTTTATAGAATATCTTATCTAATAGAAAGGCTATAGTACAGAAGATAACTAATAGATTTAGGAAGATGATCTTTAGAGGTCTACAGAGCTTATTAAAGTATTTAACTAGTAAGCTATCTAGCTAAATAAGATCTATATAGCTGGCTGTACAGTAATAGGGACATTACTTTTCCTTCCACCCCTATAATATTACTATTCTCCTGTAGTCATTCCTGCGGCTCTAGTATCTCCACTTACCCATATGGTAGAACCCTAATAAATTGGTAGAACCTTTATATCTTAGTCTTCTACAATCAACTTACCATATCAAATCAAACCAAACTGCTACATTTTCCTATACTAATTCTAACTATTCTATACTAGGTATCTTATATTCTTATTAGTATAGGCCTTTATAAATTATAAGCTAGAACTATAGATTAATATTCTATAAATAATAGATAATCTTAATCTAAATACTATTAAATAAATATAAGATATTTAGATAATATAAGGTTTTCTAAAGTATAAGCTAGAGATAATAAAGAAAGCTATAAAGTAGTATTATAATTAGAATTATATTAATATAATATTTAATATTAATAATTAGATAATACTTTATATAAAGAATATCTATATAGATAGACTAAGTAAAAAGCTAGATTATAAATATATAAACTTATTCTAAATTATAAATTTTATTAATAAATAGGTCTATAAACTAAAGCTAATATTATAATTTTATTATTTATATCTAATTTTCTATATCTCCCTACTTAAGCTATTCTATAAAGATATTAAAGATCTAAAGTCTAGACTAGTTAAACTAAAGGATAGAAGTTTAGAATAATATATAAAAAAAAATCTTTAATAAATAAATATATTATAGTAAGCTTTAATACTTTATTAAATAAATTAAATAGCTAGAATCTAATATTATATAAGAATTTAAAGAAAATCTTAAGAATATTAAGATACTTAAGCTCTACTTTATATCTAGAAATCTATAATCTACTAGATCTATAAATAAGAAGTCTAAAAGATATAGAAAAAAGACTTAATTTAATTATTATCTATTATATATAAAGAAAATAAATAAAAAGTATATAAACTATATATTATTATATTTATTTATTTAATTAGTCTATATATCTAATTAATCTATTAACTAAGATTAAAAACCTATATATAGATAAGGGCTGAGATTATAAATATTAAAATATCTTAAATAATAGCTAAAGCTACTACTATAATATTATTTATTAAAATAAAAAATCTAGAATTACTATTTATTAAAATAAAAAATATAAAAATATTATCTATTAAAATAGAATAACTAATAATAATCTTTAGAGAAGAGTAAGTAGATATAAACCCTATAAAGAGGGATAAAATAACTAGACTTAGGATATAAGATAGTAAAATAATAATTATAATAATAAGAGCTTTAGTTATCTTCTAAAGAAGATCTTTCTATTATTTATAAATAATAATAATAATAGAAATAATAGCTTTATAAGTACTATAAAAGACTACTAAAGTAATATAAATATTATCTTTTATATATTTAAGGATCTATATATCTAATTATTAGAATTTACTAAGTTAATTCTTATAATATTAAATTCTATAAAGGAAATCTTATTTAGATAAAAATTAGAATAGAAAATAGATAAAAAGCTATAAAAAATAGAACTAAATATACTTACTAGAATATAATAATATTTATTTATTAAATAAATAATATAGAATTTATATATATAACTATTTATTATTTTCTTTTATATATAGTAGTATATAGGGTTATTTTTCTTTTTCTTTAAATATTTAAGATATAGGATTCTAGAAGCTATATTAATATATAATCTCTATAATTAGGATCTTATTAATATTAATAGTATTTAATTCCTATTAATATAGACTTCTACTCTTTTATAAAAAAAAGAAAGTATAGTACTAAAGTAAATTATTATATTATAATATAAAGAATCTATATCTAATAAATATTAGATAGCTTTAATTATAAGATATTAGAATTATATATATAAAGAGATATCTAACTATAGAGATACTATATATAATAAATAAAGGAAATACTAAATTATATAGATATTAGAATTATATATAAAAAGGATATTAATAAAGATATTTAAAGTTATAAAATTATATATAAAGAAGGTATCAATAAAGCTATTTAATTAAATAAAAGAATTATTAAAGATAAAATAAAATACTATTTAAATTAGATAAAGAATTATTAAACTATAAGTATAAAGTCTATAAATCTAAATATTTATTAGCTAATAAACTAAAATAACTAGATATAGAATTTATTATTAATAATATATAATCTATTTATTAAAAAATAGATTATAAAGTAGTAGATAATATATAGAAGCTATATAAGATTAAATAGGAATCTATATTATCAAAATTAATTAAATATATATAGAGAAGATATCTTAATAAAATTAGAGAGAGAAGAAAAAGAAGTTTAAATCTTTAGTAATCTATAAATATTTTATATTATACAAGCTGCCTGGGCACTCACTCCGCTCATTAGCAGCTTTGGCTATGCTAAATTATACTTAGGCAGAGTTTGCTCTACTTACTTCTAGATGTAGAGTTTAGACCTACAGCCCTTACTATATTATTAAGTATCTTATAATTTTATATCTTAAAAATACTAATCTTTACGGTGCAAATTTTAGCAAATTTTAGTATATAAGATACTAATAAATTAGATATAGGAATAGGTAGTATAGATTAGCTTAGGATATATATTAAGGGTAGTAAATAGCCTTATAATATATAGAAGCTTTAGGGCCTTAAAAAGGTTGTATAGAAATAGAGAGGGGCCTAAGGGAAGAGGTATAGAGACTAAACCTAAAGAGGGAATTTTATAAATTTTAGCTGATTATTTAGTAATGACTAAGATTATTAAGCAAACTCCACCCTTATTCCCTTATATTAAGAGTAGATAGAAATATAATATAATACTATAAAGTCTTATATAATTTTATTAATTATTTATTATAATAGAATTAAATCTAAATACTATAATAAATAATTATATAGATATATTATTAGTAATATTAAATTATTATCTCTATAATATATACTAGCTATAGAGCTATAATAGTCATTAAATATTAATAAAGCTATTTAAATTTCTAAATTAAGAAGTATTATAGCTTTAAGACTAAAGTTAAAGAAAAGAAGAGATAATTATTAAGGCTATTAAGGCTATAGCCTTTAGATAATATAAAGGGCTTAGACCTACTAGATTATATAATCTACTATATATATTCTATACCTTTACTAAGTACTCTATAACTTAGTAACTAGTTCCCTTAGCTATAGTAATATAGGCTATCTTACTCCCTTCATACTGGTTATAACCGACCCCTTCAACGTAGTGGCTTAGTAAGACTAAGCCTTAGTCTATGGGGTTATGTGTAGTGTAACCCCACTATCTTAATAAAAACTAATATCTTAATAATAAAAGCTTTAAATGTTATATCCCTTTTAGAATTTCTATACTCCTCAACCACCACCATACTGGATGATTATTATAAGATAGAAGATTAAATTAAGAGAGCTCTGCGCATATTATAGTATTAAGAAAATCTAAATATCTTAAAAACTATATAAAAGTTTAATATCCTAATATAGAGGCTTTAATACTACTAGCTTAGAATATCTTTATATTATAATAGGTCTTTAACTAATATAAAGCTTTTAGCAGAGCAGAAAGTAGCTTTTATAAAGTATATTAATATACTTATTAAGTTAGATATCCCTCTATAGCTAAAGATAATTAGTAAAGTAGTAAATTTAATACTCTAGGATAGATATATTAATATAATAACTCCCCCCCCTTAGATTAGTAAGAAATAGATAAAATACTTCCTCTAATACTATCCCTAATATTAAATATAAAGGCAGAGAGCTATTAAATTAGAGTAGAAGTAGATATATAACCCTATAGTTATTAAAATATAATTCTATAATCTAAAGGTATTAATAAAATAGAATTATATCTATCTATAAGATCTATATAATTTTGATAAGACTGGCTTTTAGATTAGAATTAGTAAAAATTAATAGATAGTTATTAAGAAGTTTAAAAAGCCTTCTTTCTCTTTTAATAATACTAATTAGGAATATACAATAGTTGTGGAAGTAATTAGTATAAATAGTTATATTATTCTATCTTTTATTCTCTTTACTAGGAAGTATATCTTAGCTAGATAATTTAATATATATAATAAGCTAGATTATACTATTAGAGTATTAGATTCTAGATATATAACTAATCTCCTTATCTTCTAATAGATTCAGTATTTTAAGTATTATATATTGTAGCGGGCAGGGCCCACTGAGTGCTCGAGCTTACTAAGCACTTGTGATTAACTTTCAGCCCTAGCCAAAATCATAAAGCTAGCTACTGCCTGCCTCAGGCAGTAATATTACACTTAATATTCTAATTATCTTTATTATATAATCTTAACTATTATTTATATATTCCTTATAATATTCGCCCGCTGCAATCTAGTTAGATTCCTTAGTGATTTCTTACTATCTAAATCTAGGTTATAGATTTCAAGGCTTCTAGCCTATGATATTAGAAATTACTTATTATAGCTAGTTAGATAGAATTAGTGAGAAATAGCTAAACTAATTAAATTAATAATGAACTAATAAGATAGTAGAGATGAATTAGATAGTTAGATAGAATTAGTAAGAGATAGCTAAATTAGCTAAAGCTATTATTATAGTTAGCTAGTATACCACATAGGTATATTAGTAGAGATAAGATAGACTAGATAAACTAGATAAAATAGATAAGGTTGTGGAGCAGCTACCTAGAATAGATAGATTTAATAGTATATAATAGTAAATTTTAAATAATAATAATAAGAGAATCTAGTGCACTATAGATGTAAGCTATATAGTAGAATAATATATAAAATAAGGCCTTTACTTAGTTAGCTTAGTAGTTAGAAGATATAAATATATATATAATATAGTAGATAGAAATTATAGCTATTTATATAGCTTAGATAGAAGAGAGATAAGTAATAGCTACTATACTTATTTTAACTATATTAATATTATAGCCCACAGTGCCTATCCTAATAATAATATTAATAAATAAAGGAATAAGGAGACCAAAGCTAATATTACCTAATATAGAGATATATAATAATATTAATAAGATTATATACTAGATCTTCTACTCTAAATTATAAATAAAGTTAATATTTAACTAAGCTATAATTAGCTCTTACTATAGATATATATAGTATATATTTAGTAGACTTAAAGATAATACTACTACTACTCTAGCCCTATAGATAGATTAGTATAGGAATGACCTAGCTATAATATAGATAATACTAGATAATATATATAATTAGCTTAATCTTATATTCTATAATTAGGGCTGTAGTAAGAAAGTTTTATAAGAACTATAAGTACTATATTAAAGTAACTATCTATTTAATAAACTATTTATAGATCTTAACTAGTTACTAATAGAAGCTAGAGGCTATACTTAGTCTAATAAGATAAAGAAGAACTATCTAGATAATATCTTAAGCTATAAAGTTAAAGAAGTACTAACTAGTGTTAAGAAGAAAGAGATCTTTATAGAATACTATTATTAGATATAGTAAGTAATAAGCTAAGTAAAAACTTTATATATAAAAGAAGTAAGCTATTCTAATTAGTATAAGAGAGGTATAGTCACTATAAGCTATAGCTATATTAGTTATATATCTCCCTTAGTAACCCTAGCACTAGCTATATCTAATACTACTAACTTAATAGATTAGGAACTAATAGCTATAATTTTAGCTTGCTAGTACTATTATACTAAGTAGATAAATAAAGCTAAATATATCTATTACTATAATAAGGATAGGTGCTTATACTATAGAGCTACTAGATATATAATTAAGATATACCCTTATCTTAGTGCTATCCCTCTACTAGATTACTCTATTATAGAATAGCTATAGACTTTCTAAGTAGTAGGACCTAAGCTAGATAATAGTAATATAGAAGAGATAGCTATAGAGAGAGATAATAAGTTAGAAAACTAATTACTTCTATAAAAAGACTCTTGCAGGGGTCTATTAAATAATTAATATAATTAGAAAGTTAGTATTAATTATATCCTAAGGAAGAAGATATATTTATTAATTATAGAAAGTTTTAATAGGCTATTAGATTTAATACCTCTAAATTTATTATATCTAGGATTATTAATAAGGAATATAATTATAGAATTTTATCTAATACTAGATATATATCTTATATAGTTATAGCTAAATACTTTATATAGAAGCTA